>PVIH01010431.1:0-75453 GCA_004025045.1 Sigmodon hispidus | reverse complement strand
GAGCACAGGTCCCGGTGGCGGAACCGGGAGCAGTGTGAGGTCAACTCTCCCTCCCAGGCCAGGATACAGGCGCTGAGGCCCGCCGAGCCCTCCTCACCTCTGGTCAGGGTTCGAATCCGCCCCTCATAGACCCCTGCAGTTGGTTTGCTCAGTTCACTCAGTTCAGGGTCGCAGTAGGGCTCTTAGTAGATTCCCTGAGTAGCAGGGGCTGCAGGTGTGGCCAGGTGCAGAGTTCAGCTGCCCCTTGGAGCAGGCCTTTAATATAATCAGGGGAAAAGAAAGGCTCAAAGAAATTGTTGTGACAGATTCCAAAATAATTTTTATGATTCAGTAGAGCCAGCTACCACACAGGTACACATTCAGGGCTTTGAGTGGGTACTCCCCAACATCTACCCCATCTGTGACCTGCTAGAGTGTGTGAAGGGACTGCAGAACCATAGCCACAGCATCTCCATGACTGGGCAACAGTAGGATATCTGTGATGGTCCAGCATTGATGAGTACCCAAGACAGAGGCTTCAAACTTGTCCAACAACATATTACACAAGGAACATTTGCAAGTAAAGCTGTTTGGACAAAAGAGTATGCTGCATGATACACCATAGCTCCCAATGCCACTAAGATAAATAAAGCAGCGATGGAGAGGTGGGAAAGACAGAGGAGTGAAGTGAAGAGACTTTTGTCTTGTTTTCTTTTTGTGTTTTGTTTCTTTGAATTAATATTTTTATTTTAAGTTTTCCTTTGTAGGGGGATGCTACACGGGTGAAGGGTGGATACAACAGGACTGGGAAATGAGTGGGACTGGGGTGCATGTTGTGAAATTCTGAAAGAATCAATAAAAATTATGTTTATGATTTTAAAAAATGAATAATTCTCTGCAACATTACTTGTTCTCTCACCCAGAAAACAGCTCAGTTATATCAAGCGCCAGTTTCACTATATGGGTCTCTTCACCAAATATTTTATATACATCAGCCTAGTTAAGACACATGAAACTGTTTGCAGTAAAGATCCATATCTTCACCCTTTCATATCTATGAATTCGTATGTATGGAAATAAGATGAACACCAAACAATGGCAGAAAAGTCAGGATTTGAACTCAGTTTTGTCTGAAATTAGACTGGTTCACACTACTGGAAGAAAGTTTCATCTTGAAGATTCAAGAGAAATTTGAATAAACATACAATGTCTGTGGGTCACTCTAACTCATGGTAGCATTAACAGTGTGTCATGAGACAATTGAAGTTGGCAATATTAGTGGCTGAGCACTTACTAAATTCCCAAAGTCCTGATCTGGTGGTTTAAATGAGAGTAGTCCCCATAGGCTTATATATTTGAATGTTTGGTCTAACGTTGGAACTGTTCGGGAAAAATTAGGAGGTATGGTCTTGTGTATCACTATGGGTGAGCTTTGAAGTTTCACAAGCCCGTGGCACTCCCAATTACCTTTATCTTTCTCTCTGCCCCGTGGTTGTGGATCTTAGTTAGTTAGCTCTTAGTTACTGTTCCAATGCCAGGACTGTCGCCATGGTCCCCATCATGATGGTCATGAACTCTATCTACTACCTTCTGGAACTGTGATCCTCAATGAAATGCTGTTTTATTTAAAAGGTTTTTTTTTTGCCATATTTACCACTACGCTCCCCCTTCTTTGCTTCCAGTCCCTCCTAGTCCTGCCTCAGCCTCAGCCTGTTCTAGAGATTCCTGAGGAAACATACCAGGTCTTCTAGAAATAATCCAGAAGTTATTTTGTCAGTAACTGAAAAAGGCTGTACTTGTGACAGTGAGACCATTACTGTGTTTGTTTCTGAGATGATTGCCAATCATCTTAAGTAGTAATTATTTTTATTTCCTTACGATGTTGGGCATGGAGCACAGAGTCTTGCATGGGCTAGGTGAGCATTCCAACATTGAGTTACATCCCCAAGCCTTAGTAATTCTTTAAAAGAATAACAGTAGCATGGGAGATCTTTCCATTTTCTGATATCTTGTTCAATTTTTTTCTTCAGTGATTTAAAGTTTTTGTCAAACAGATCTGTTACTTTTTTTGTTACAGTTACACCGAGGTATTTAATGCTATTTGCAGCTATTATAAAGGGTGAGGTTTCCCTTATTTATTTTCAGCCCTTTTATCTTCAGTGTATAGGAGGGCTACTGATTTCTTTGAGTTAATCTTGTATCCTGCTACGTTGCTGAAAGTGTTTATCAGCTGTAGAAGTTCCCTTGTAGAATTTTGTGGGTCACTTATGTATACAGTCATATCATCTGCAAATACAGATTGACTCTTCCTTTCCAATTTGTATCCCCCTAGACTCCTTTTGTTGTCTTATTGCTTTAGCTTAAACTTTGAAAACTATATTGAATAGATAAGGAGAGAGGGGACAGCCTTGTCTTGTTCTTGATTTTAGTGGGATTGCTTTGAGTTTCTCTACATTTAGTTTGATACTGGCTGTCGGCTTCTTGTAAATCACCCTTATTATATTTAGGTATTTTCCCTGTATTCCTGATCTCTCCAGCAATTTTATCATGAAGGTGTGTTGGATTTTGTCAAAGGCTATTTCTGCATCTAAGAAGATGATCATGTGTTTTTTTTTCTTTCAGGTTGTTTATATGATAGATAACATTCACAGGTTTTCATATGTTGAACAGTCCCTGCATCTCTAGGGTGAAGCCTACTTGATCGTGGTGGATGATTTTTTTTTGATATGTTGTTAAAATCTGTTTGCCACTATTTTATCGAGTATTTTTGCATCAATGTTCATTTGGGAGATTGAAAAAAGAGATAGATATCTTGATAGAAGGAGTCACTGTGAGGTTGGAAAAAAACCAGGTGCTAAGGAAACCTCCAAAGACATGCAACATGTCCCTGCCTAGGACTCCAAGCAATAGTGGAGAGGGTGCTTAAACAGGACTTCCCCTATAATCAAATGAATGACCATCCTAAGTGTCATTATAGAACTTTCATCCAGCAATGAATAAAGGCAGAAGCAGAGATCCATAGCTAAGCACCAGGTCAAGCTCCCGGTCCAGCTGAAGAGAGAGAGAAGAGGGTGTATATGACCAAAGGGATCAGGGTCATGAGGAGGAGACCCACAGATAAGGCTGAATGGAGCTATTGGGAGCTCACTGAATCAGAAACAACTGCTGAGGATCCTGCAGGGAAAGGAACTAAACTCTCAGAAGATAGACGACTGTCAAATGGCATGGGCAGTTTGTGAAGCCTCTTGCAGTAGGATCAGAGTATGTTCCTGGTGCATGAACTGACATCTCAGATCCCATTCCCTACAGAGGAACACCTAACTCAATCTTAATACTTAGATGGGGGAATTGGACCTACCTCAAAGGGATACACCAGACTGAACTGATCCACCTTGGGACTCCTTGACTTCCTTGGGGAATAAAGGAGGGGATGGGGTGGGGGATGTGGAGGGAGAACTGGGAGGAACTGGGAGGAGGGAAGTGAAGGCAAGCAGGGGTGTTCATGGGAAAAAAAACTTTTTTAAATAAATAAATATAATAATAAAAAATAACAAAGTCTCACATTGGCCAGTAGATGGCATCAGCCTAGAGAGCTTTGAATAGCTCTGCCTTTTTTTGTTGTTGTTGTTTGTTTGTTTAAATCAATAAACTCAGAAACTGCAGCCCACTTGAGAGTCAGAACCCACCTACCTGCCCTATTGTCTTCAGTAAAAAGAATACAAGCATTCTCTTTAAAGTTTAAATAGGAAATAATATTATTTAAAATGTCCAGGCTACTTTCCAAAATTATTGGGTATATGAAGAATCTTAACTTACAAGTGAAAAAAATTCAAAGATATCAACACAGTGATAGCACAAGTCTTGGGATTCCGACAAAAACTTAAGTTATAAATCCTTCAAAAAGTTAGCAACTATATAGGAGTACTGAAAGTGAACTATTATCAAGAAAATATGATGCCTTCATAAATGTTTATATTGTGGAATGCAATGGTTGATTTTTTTTTGTAGATGGGGCCTAGCCTGGACTAGCCCCTCACTACTGTGATCCTTCTACCTCAGCTTCCCCGGTACTTAGATTACAGTTGTACAGCCTCACATCTCCTTTATGATCTGTTTTTTTCCAGTATTTTACTGGTGTATTCTCATTGTACATAGTGTTGGGTCTCATACAGACAATTTCTTTCAAGTATACCATGTGAAACCCACTCCCATTCTTTCCTTTTAACTTCTCCTCATCCACTTCTTTCTTCAGGCTGACCTCCTTTTCTCTAGTCTCTTCTCCTTCTGATTCCATGATTTTTACATACATACATGGTTTTGTGTATCTATAAAGAATTCTAGGCCTCATACATGAGAGAAAACAAGAGATATTTGTCTTCTACCTGAATTTGTTGAATATGATCTCCAGTTGTACCTATTTCATTGTGTGTATATGTTTTCTTTACTCATCATTGGTGGGCACCTAGGCTGACTTTGTAACTTGGAGTATATGGATAGCAGTGCTAGAAACATGGATGTGTACCTATATATGTGATATGGCTCCAGGTATATACTCAGAAATAGTACAGCTAAGTCATATAGTAATTTTATTTTTGATACTTTAAAAGATTACCTCCATATGTATTTCCTTAGTGTCTGGATCAAGTGACACAATTTTAACAAAACAAAGCTAAAAATCTCCAGAATGAACAATATACCACATTTGAAAATAAAAATGGGATTAGCAACAGTGCTACATTGAGCAGTATTGGAGCCTAGACCAAGAACAAATCAAGTAGTATCAAAAATATGCACAGGAAAAAACCAAAGAAATTAATAGAGGCTCAAACAATAGTGGGACAATGAAGAAAACCCTAATATTCTTATCTTTAGACTTCCAGAAGAAAGGAAGAGTAAAATCAAGGAAGTTTTTTCAAAAAAAGTAATAGTTAAAAATAATTCCAAAATTTGATGAAAATCTGAAATATATGTACAAGTTCCCCAGTACTTGAGAGGCTGACACAGGGCGATCAAGAAATTGAGGCTAGCCTAGAGACCTTGTCTCAAAGAAAACAAAGCCAAAAAAGGCTTAGTGTACTTTTAAGTGGCAGGGTACTTGCCTAGCATGTATAAGGCCCTGGCTTTGACGACTTCCAGAACTGGAAACAAAATGCCACCACCCTCTCAGAGTCTTTTGAAGAGTGTATATCGGCTCACTGGAGAGGGGAAATCTCAAGCTCCAGGCCAATCCTGACTTAGCTGTAAAATTTTACTATGAGCCCTCAACAAGCATCCATTCCTAAACATATAACAATAAAACTACTAAATTCCATCAATGAGAAAAAAATATCTGAAATCAACTGGAGTGCATTAAAGAATAACTACACAGTTCAGTTACAAAGTAAGAAGGGCAGAACATTCAAAGTGCTGACACAAGATAATTGTCATCTTGGAGTTTTGTATTAGGTAAAATATGCCTTAGAAATTAAGTAAAAATATTCTCATGTACATTCTAAAATTGAAACTCAGAAAACACATTGTCAGCAGATGCACTCTATAATGACCACTGAGGGACATTCTTCACAAAGCGAAATGCTAGAAATATGGACCAAAAATGAAAGATTTGGGGGGTGCTTACCTAAGATGTGTTCTATGGCCAGCACAATGTACATGACTGTAATCCCAATACTCAGAAATACATTTGAGGGGCGCTTGGGCTAGAGTGATATTGCTTCACAAAATGGGGAAAAAAGAAAGAAAACAGTAAGGGTGAAACGAACACCCCAGTGTTAAAGTCTCAGTGATCCAGTCTTCTGTGGTAGAAGAAACTGTAGAAAGAAAGTTTTGGAAAACTCTGGCTCAATTCACAGCAGCAGTGGGATCCTGCACAAGACTGGCTCCATCAACATTTCATCATGGATTTGGTGAAATTCTCCTCCCTGAAGGAGAATCATCCTCTGGTGTAGCCACTGGTAAACTGCCCTTGCTCAAATAACCTCCCACACATGCTCATGAAAGCAACCCCAATTAAATACAGTGGAGTGAGCATGCATCCAAAAAGATAGGAACCTAGGAAGGGGACTTGTTGGGAAGAGAAAAGTGTGGTGTAACAAAAAAGATAAGAAAGGATAATGTTGGGGACATGAACTTGTATTATGGGCATATGCAATTGTGAACAATTTAAAAATAAAAAGTCCTGTTTTGAAAACTAAGTGCATATACATGGGTGGGAATATATTTAAGGGCGGGACTGTAGCTCCAATGGTGGAGTGCCTACCATGTGTGATAGCCTCAATTCAATTCCTAACAGCCTCATCCTCCAAAAGTTTTATCTCTAAATTTAAGTGAAGCATTGTGATGAATACATGCTACACTCAATATCCAGTCCTCAATAGCAGCATGCCAACTGTTTCAGGCAGTGATGCGCGTAGTCAAGAGTATATTTCCAAGCCTGTCTCTGCAGCTAGAGATGCTTGAGTTCAAGTAACAGCTTTGCCATTTTATTTGTGTGGCCTTGGGTGCATCATGTTGCTGCTTATACATGTCTTGGACTAACATGAAGTGCTCTGTGAACACATTTATGAAATGTACAGTCCAGTCTCCGTTTTCAACAGAAGACTGCAGTGTATCCACTTTCATGGGCTACTTTCACTATTAAGAATGAAATTGTCTCTACTGTGGGCTCCCACAGCCTTCAGTCATGACTTTTAAGTGTCAACACTATATTTAGATGTATTTGTTAACCTCTGTTTTTTTGTTTTGTTTTGTTTTGTTTTGGTTTGGTTTTTTTTGGGGGGGGGTTTTGAGACAACTTTTCTCTGTGTAGCCCTGGCTGTCCTGGAACTCACTTTGTAGACCAGGCTGGCCTCAAACTCAGAGATCTGCCAGCTGAGTGTTGGGATTAAAGGTATGTACTACCACCACCACCCAGTCTGTTTATCTGTCTCTTCACATTCTCCTTTTACTATGGGCAAAGGCTTGAATCAAAACATCCTCCTTATAAGTTGAACCTTGTTGTGTACATGCCTTATAATCCTAATATCCAAGAGGCCAAGGCAAAGAATGCTAGCCTGTTATGTGGTGAGACCTTGCTTCAAACAAATCAAGGAACAGAGATATAGCTCAGTGATGAAACATTTGTCTAGCATGTGCAAGGCATGGGTTTGACCCTCAGCACTACAAGATGGTAATATACTTATGGAGTTAAGTGTTAGAAAATAATACATGAAAATCCATAGCAGATTAAGTTTCAACTCCATTTACTATTTATACTTCTGAGTTATTCTTCACTCTTGCCCTTAAGCAACTGTTCTCATCAAGACTGGCCAAAACACCATGTTCCTTCAACATTAATGACACCTATAAACTACGACTACTACCCTGCAGGCTTGTATTTGCAGTCATCCAAAAAAATATCACTTTGATAGCCAGAGCCAGCACCTTCTCAGCTGTTCTCAGAAATACACATTCTTCTAAGCTTCAGGCTTCCAAATTATAAAAACAGGGACACCCTTCTATTCACACTGTCCTCTCTTAAATGCTCTCCATGTCCTCATATATCGCTTTGAAGCCACTTTCAGTAAGATAGCCTACTGAAGGCATTAAGTTTCTACCTTCCCAGTTCCTGAGGTTTCAAATACTGTTTGCTGCAAGAAACCTTTCTTCACTCTTTGATATCGTAGTTGTGCTTATGATGAATCTGATTACAAAAATTCTGATGTGAATAGAGGAGATACAATGTACTAAGGATTAATATAGAACCTGGCATGTTTTATTTGCTCAATAAATGTGAGTTTTCTTTTAAACTTTTTCTACACAATTCTACATTTGTTTCTTTAGAATATATGTATCATCTTCCATCAATATAGTACAAATATTTCTGTACTTTCAGCGAAACGACAGACACAGATTGCCCCTTTTCAGTGTTTTTATTGACACATATAACATTCACAAACCATTACACAGGTTTCTTTGCACAGGTTTATTGTTCATAGGAAAGATCAGGATTAAAGTAGAGTACCAAGGACCAGAAATGAACAAGCTTCATTAAGGCAAAGTCTTTATTCTCACATTTACCCTAACAACAAAAAAGGCATTCAGTTCTCAAATAACATCAATCTTAAATCTTAGAACTATACCCAGTACTTATGTGACCAGATACATCCTATAATATAAACAACTGAAGAGATGTTACATTTTGAAGCATTAACTATCCCTTTAGGAAAAGTAAAAGTAATTGAGGTTTCAAACTTTGAAAAAAAAAACAGACTATGTATATGTAAGACAGGAAATTTTAAAGTAGTTAATTCTTCAAACTTTGAGAAAAATAGATTGTATGTGAAAGGAGGAAAAGAAAAGGAGAAAAGAGGGTTCAAGGGCAGCAAACATGTCTTTCTAAGTCTGCCTGCTTTGTGTGCTCAGATGCCAGAGCTCCATTACTCTGAAAAAAGAACAAGACATATCTATCTCCAGTCAGTTCTAGGGTGCAAAGGTTAGTAACAGGAGACACACCCTGGGAAGGAAGGTGTTCATTTTATGTGCCTAACAGTGCAATGCAAACTGCATCTCATCTAATGTGTTCTTAACATAAATTCACTTCCTGCATGATCTTGAACAATTAGATTTCTTTGCCTCAATTTTCTACTGTAAAATAAGAATTATAGTACTTTATGTTGAGGAGTGGAGAAAATAGTGTCTGGCCAAATGAACAGACAGAAAGTAGACAAGTAGCTAAAACAGGGAGAACAGGAGTGACTAATTTCTCTGCAGTGATAAAGACAGACATTCTCAAATTAGATAGCACTGATGGTTGTGGAACCCTAAATCTAGTAAGAGCTGTTGAATTTTACACTCTGAAGAATGGATTTCATGGTAAAGTGTACTTTAATAAAGCTACTACAAAAAAAATCTTTTTAAAGTAGAATAGTAAATTGGTATACAGTAAGTGCCAATAAATGTTAGTTATTAATAATAAAATCATTATCCCTGTCAGTTCTATATTCATAATAAAAGTGCACAGACTCTAGAAAAGGATCTCTAATTTACACACATGATTCCATCAACATCCATTCATACATTTACTTCCATCCAAAAGTTTTAGAAACTGACAGTCTAGTTAAGGATCACTTCCGTGCTCAAATCAGACTAAAACATCAGCATGCATTGGATGACTTGATGGTGCCCAAAAATATCAACTGACAAATTTTCATTTTTATCTCTAGGAATAAGCAAGCATCTCAAATGCAGTAAATCAACAGAGTATATCTCCAAGTACAGGCTTATTAGCCTTCTAGTCACATTTTTGGGGGTATTATTTATAAAAGACAGAATCAACAATGAAATGTTTACCAATTCCATGTTATGTAACTTTGCCCAACAAAAGAAAGATCCCACAACACAATGAAAAGACCAAATTTAACTTACATAATTTTGAGGCCAAAATTCAAACAAAATACACACACATAAATCCTTGTGTGTTGATGATGACTTTCAACACTGATTCAAAACATTTAAATATCTTGAAATATGTTATAGTTTTTTTTAATCTGAACATGATTTAAATCAAGTCTTCACTCTACTTAATACTAAGCCATATAACAACAGTGTTGTCTCAGATGTAGAAGCAGCAGGTTATCATCCAAGCTACAGGGATACTTAAAAGTTTGAAATTTACCAGAAGCATGAAATGTCACTAATCTAGAACAGGAGTTCCTCTGTTGGAGGCTTCTGCCCTTCCAGTCTTCATTTCTACAATCAACCATGAGCCTTTGCAGCAAACCAGGAAAAGCTATATTACAACTTCCAGACTCAGGACTTTGTCACAGAAAGCAATAGACTTTTTGCATATATTAAAAATAATTATACTCCTTGATCATTCAATTCTAGGAAAAAGTAATTACTTCTCCAGTTTATTCACTATTTTGCCAATGCCAATGATTGAACCAAGAGCACTGTGCATGTCTGGCAAATGCTCTACCTTTGAACTACACCCCTAATCCTACATTTCAACTACATAAAACCATTCATCAAATCACCCAAGAGCAACAGATTAACACAGAATCATGCTGCCTTATATCCAATGTGTTTAACCCTCCAAATCCCCTTAAATTGTGGCCTTAGGAATTTCATAGTAAATGTTTCACCTGAGTAAATTCCAGTAGAGACTAAATCTCCTTTGAAAAGTATGGTTACTTCATTATTATGATTACTTGAGCAGATTACAAAACAACTTAGGAAAGATGTTTGAGCAGAGAGCTTAAAATTGTTCAGATAGTGGAAAGAATGAATATATTACAAATTTCAAAAATCAGGGTCAGTTTCAAATTTTTCTTTTACTAACAAAAGAGTAAAACAGTAGATTCATCTTCACAGGGCTTATAATTTAAAAGATAAATTACTATGAATTCAAATATATACCCTCAAATCTTTAGACAAGGCTAGACAGAGAGGATAAACTCAGTAATGCTTTGTAACTCATCCCATGAACCCATCTGGCCAAGTGTTGCTCATCTGGTTACTCTAAGAATGGGAAAAATTACATTTTTAGAATTATATATTCATGTGAAGGTAGTTTTTAAATACAAAATCAATAAATATTTAAATTCTATGATAAAGAAAACACATGGAATAAAAAAATCCTACCTCTATTTAAGTAACTGTTTATTTACATTGAATGTTCTGACTCCTCATCTTTGTCTATTAGAATTCTTCAACTGAAACATAGAAGGCAACAGTTCTTACTACCTTCCAGGAGTCCTGTTTAGCTGAGAATCAGCCTGTCTCAGATGTTCTGTTCCCTGAAAAGCCTTCACAATTGTGTACATAAATATCTGAGAGTACAGGTAGGTGCACATGTGCAAAATGTACATATATAAAGGGGAGCTAATTAGGTTTATAAATAAAGTCTAGAATACAAAATTGCTATTCCCCAGCCAAAAACAAACAAAACAAAACTCCATATATAATAATAATAATTAAAAAAAATCCTGCTGAGCTCACTATGGGAAAGGCAGCAGCTATAAACTCAACTTACCCTTTGTCATGTTACATAAATTTCCTTCTGTTACCTAGGCTTCAGAACACTAGATTCTGTGTCCATCTCGCTAAATGCACACTTGTGATGTAGCCTTCCTTTCTAGTCTGAGACTGGACCATACAAAATAATGACTAGGTTCTTTCAGTTATGTAACATGTAACCTATACCTTAAAAAAGAAGGTGCCCACATAACAATATTCGTTACAAACCATGAACCTAGATTTCTGTCTTCTACTTAGAAAAGCTCAAGCACTGGACCACCAAAAACTTCAGTCAAAGGAAAGTTGCAAGTTTGTTAGCATTATGGCAGGATGTGGAAGAAAGATTAAACACAAGACTGCTAGCAAAAGTACAGTTAGACAACAGAAAGGTAACTATACAAAAATATTTTTTAAAAGCTCATTCTTTAGATGTCATTTGCCTAAAAACAAACGAACCAAGTATACCACTACCTCTGATCAAAATCTAAAAATTAGTTAATGCATGTTTTCTCCTCCTACATCTATACACCTTCCTAACCTCTGTCTCTGCCTTCTTAAGTTTGGAGGAGAAAAAAAAAAGAAAATGGATATAGACTTTTACTATTTATGAAAAGAGGCATATTCTAATAGTCATAAGGCAATGTGTTTAAGAGCTGCACCTGAACAAATATTCTCCAAGCTGAAGATGGTCACCAACTCTTTAAATTGCAGAGAAGATCCACTTGTGTCACTGGTTGTCAACTTAAGGGACCACAGCATCTTCATCATGCCTTAAGGAGGCATTTTACTATGTGTGGTATGCACATGTGTTTGAAAGAAATAACATTAAGAGGAAAAGGACAGCCTTGCATATATCAGTTCCTTATATAAATGACAACAGTGCTATATGGCTCCCTTTTTTAATACCTCAAGAATTGAACAGAGTGGGGATGTTGTTGGTAAACTGTTTTTTTTCCCCCAGGGGAGTCTTCAGTTCACTGGTTTTGAATGCCTGTATCCAGATTTACTATGGAGTAAATGTGAGTATCATCCAACTGATCACAAAATAGAATAAAAAGACTGGATAGACGGCGAGAGCTTTGCGGTTTGGAGGCTGGCTATCAGCAAGAAAGGCTGTAGATGCTAAAGAAAACAAAAAGGAATATTTAATATAAACATGTGATCAGAACTAATATTTACCAAACTTGAATGTGGCATAATCTGAAACATAGAAGTACACTAAACATTCAGTTTTATTTGTAACCCCTCAGAGAATAATAGTTCAAGTTCAGTTATAGGGCAGGAATGTATGGCTCAGTGGCAGAGCACTTGCTTAGCATGGACAAGGCCAGAGGTTCCATTTACAACACACAAAGCTCCCATATCTGTCATCTTCTCATAGCTCAGGGAAGCTTCTTTCAAATACTAAAGCTTCAAATGTTTTTGACTATTTTGGATAGAAATCCTTCTTAAGTAGGTTTCTTGGCCTTTTGTGGAAAGTTATTGAACTATACTTAGCAGATTTAACTATGTCTAAGGTTATTTGCTCCTATACTAAATAATCTCATATTGCTTCATTTTTATGAGTTAATTTGTGAGGGGGGGGTGTTTTGTTACTGTTGCTATTGCCATTTTTTCATACAAGGTCTTACATAATCCAGGCTGCCCTTGAACTATGTAACTGAAGTTAACTTTGAGCTCATAATCCGATGCTACTACCTGTTAAGTGCCAGAACTATAGACCTTCAGGTTATCAGCTCTCTTTAGAGTATTATTCTGTCCATCCAAGAAAACTCTACTCATCTTCTTATTCATCAAAAATAATACATAGACATTAGGCAGAGTGGTGCAGGTCTGTAATTCCAACAATTTAGGAAGCAAAAGCAGGAGGATTATGAGTTCAAGGCCAGTTGGAGTGACACAGAGAGATCTTGTCCCAAAAAATGTGGTTCTATATAACTTTTTGTTATGTTCTGTGGTGCAAAGGCTTGAACCAGGGCACATAACTGCTAAGTAAGCACTCTACCATGCGTACTACTATATTCTCAGTCTCGTTTTAAAAGTTTTATTCTGAGACAGGATAGTGTTAATTGTCCAGTCTGGCCTTGAACTTAAAATCGTATTGCCTCAAAATTCAGAGTAGCTGGCATTATAAGTGCACACCAACATGCCCAATGATTTTCCACGTCTTCTTAATTTCAGATGTCCAGCTCACATTAACATGGAGATCATCACCCCCAATACCTACTTAGAACAGCAGGTTCTATGGCTGCAACATTCATTTGACAGCAGAATTTCATTGTTTATAATCAGCTCATCTTTAACCCATGTTTTTAATCTATTCTGGTACTATAGATGTAAGTACATACTCACCAATTACAGACCAAGCAAACATCACAATCACCACAAAAAGCCGAATCATGAAGTTTATCGGTCCCTGCCCTGCCAAAAGTACCAGGCGGCAAATCAGCATTGCAACAGTCAAAGGAAGTATGCAATATCCCAGCACGCATAGGCTCTGAAAGAAAGAACTACAAACAACACATATCCACACATCATAAGTATCATCGAGTGGTACCAAGACACATCTTATTTTACAGATGTTTCATAGATTCAACGGACTATTGCTCCTTCCTGCTATCCTATCTATATGTTTACTCTGATCGTAATTTCATTAAAATGAAAGTATCTGTACTCTTCCTGTTTCCCTCTTAGGTCTCTTAATAGTCAATTTCCTAATTTCAGATGATATACTCTAATTCCTAGAGTTCTCCCATTGATCTTCTTATGTAGTTCTTAATCTATTCTAGTAAGAGACCAATTTGAGAATGTGTTTTACCATAGGCTCCCCAAAAATGTATGTATCTTCTTAAAGTAAGTTTGCTTATAACTTCAAGGTTTAGAGAGAACCTGAAGCTTATCACTGAATTCTAAAATTTATTTCAGTTGAGTTGTTGCTCTATTCTAATGGTATTAAGAGATCTTTTTATTTGGTCTTTAAGTCAAATTTTCTTTACAAAAATATATATCAAAATAGCATTGTTTCTCCAAAATATATGACATACTATCTAGCAAAGAGGAAAAGGGTACATATGATACTTACATATTTCCGCCAAGAAGTTTTGAATTGAGTGTAATAGTGACTGCTCCAAACCAGACAACAACAAAAACTTCTGCAAATTGTGGTCCTCCATCTTTTTCCCCATCCACAGAACTCTTTTGTAGCATTCTAGAAAACAGCATGAAAACTACATAACCTTTTATACAAAGCAACAAAAATAGGCATTTTCACCAGATTGCTATGGCATACCTCATCTGACCATCTGTAATGTACACTTTGCATTTTAAGGAAAACACCAATAGAATCTTGCAAGGTTTTATTTAAAATCCAAATGCCTAAGGACTAGAAGGAATGCTGTACTTTGACCTTTCTGGAATGTATAACTGATTTACTAAAAGTTTCTCTGTGCAAGCATAAGTTATTGAACTTAAAAGCCCAATGTTGCTTACAAAGATGAGCTATTTTGTTGTTGCTGTCCATATAACATGTAGAATAGCTTAAAATTTGACAGTGTTTTTAAGTTGGGATGCTTCCCCTAAGACTATGTATTTCTGAAGATGGGTTTGGTGATGTGCATCATAATCTCAACTAAGGAGATTGAGGAAGAAGGCTCTTGAGTTAAAGAAATGAATGTACCTTTCCAGTGAGGCTTAGCTCAGTGGTAGAGAGTGTCTACTTAGCATGCCTGGGGACCTGGACTACATCCTCAAGCAAAACAAATCTGTATTTATGGGATTATGTGAAAAGTGCGATCTTTTGTTCTTCACACTGGGCTTCTGATTTCAATACAGTATCAAGGGTAGCTGGCATAGTAATAAGGGCCTTCCAGTCACCAGATCAGTACTCTGTGTGTTTGGATTATTTTTCTAGATGTTAGCAAATCTTAGTATTTGTTTGCTTCCTTGTTTTTTAAACAAGGTCTGTTTCTATGGCCTGGGCTGTACTGTAACTTAACTTCCTGCTTCCTCAGCTTCTTGAGTGCCAGAATTATAGGCACCATGCTCAGCTATGAATTTGTAATTCTTACATTAAGATTTTAGAGCACACACTCAATAATAGAAACAGTCTGTAAACTTATTTAGTAGCCAATTTTTAAAAATCAGACTATAAATATCATTACTAAAGGAATTTGCTTTGAAACTGAGTAAATATTGAACTGTCATCTAAATATTCTGTGTCTAAGAATTTAATAGATGTAGATGTTTTTAATTCTGAACTTAAAATATGTGGTATGTTTTCCCTGAAAAATAATATTAAAAAAGAAGTTCATAACCTCTTATTACATAGTATAGAGAGGTTATATATTGTCTTATTTGGTTATGCTGCCTGCCAATATGTGGAGAATTTTATATTGTATGACTATGTGATTTCCATTCCAAATACTGACCAAGAGGTGCAAAGAATGGGCTGGCATGACTTGTTGTCTGGAAGCCCTATCAGCTGAGCATGGTAAGGTGAAAAGAATCTGAATTTGTGAGGCAGGTGACTCAGGTACTGATCCTAGTTCTGTCATTAGACATGTCACTCAATTTTATCTTAGGACTACAGTTTTCTCTGCAAATAAGTGAAATAAAACTACATAAGCTCTAAGGTTAATATTTTAAAACTAATAAATATATATATTTTTCAAAAGCACTAAACTGGTTCCCTGATATGATTACTAAAAGTACAGAAAAGTAATACTACATTATGATCTAAATGAGTATATGATAAATTTAAATTTTAAAAGTTATGGTGTGTACTTGTAACCCTAGCACTCAAGAGACAGAAGGAGGAGAGGAATAAATTTGAGGCAAGTCTAAGGTACACAAAAAGTTTTGGAAAAGTGTGGGCTACATAGTATAACTCTGTCTTTTTTAAGATGTTCTAAAGGCCTAGTCAAATTTTTCCTTAATTCTGGAACTCCATCAAAAGAGTCTAGTTCAAAGGAGGAAGGAAATGTAAATACTTACAATGCGAGTGTTACGCACAGTATTAATGGGCCCCACAAATCCCCTACAAGGAAAGAGAAGATAAACTGCTAAGAAACAAATACACCATATTTTCTATCTTTATCCCAATACTTACCTCTCACCCTTAGAATCCAAGGAGCAAGTCTGACCTAAGCCTTCCCCACATCTGCTTTCACCACACCCTTTAAGGTTTGTTCTCTTTATGAGTAATAAACTACCCTTTCTTCATTTTCTCATCCGCATTCTAGCACATTAAGAGCTATGGACAATCTGTCCCCCAAATGTACAAAATACTAAAATCAACAATTCTGCCTGTGACTTTAGGGAATCTGAAGCTCATCCAAGTACTTAGGTAACAATCACCTCAAATTCCCAACTACAGCCAAATCACATCACCAAACTCAGCTATGAGCATTTCTGGGTACATATTTACTATGAACTTATTAATATAATGAGCCAAGTCTTTTAATTTCTAAAATTCCATTCCAAATTTCTTCCAAAAAATTCATTTATATAACTGTTTCTTCCTGTAAAACATCAGCTTTATTGCCTTCATTATATTACTGCAAAACCAGTAATGATAAGATACCAATGATATAAAGCAAATCCTCAAAAACTTCATATACTCACAATCTCTTAACAAAGTATTACTTTTCCTTGGATATAAAACGTGCATAAATTTCTTCCCCACAGCTTTTAGATCACGCATCTGAAAGACAAAAATAACTTGATGTATTGTAATGATTAAAGCTACCAGCAAGTCCCCTCCATTTGCTAAAAAGACTGTAACAACTCACTCTCTAAAAGGGAGTCTTAAATTTCAATAGATAAACTATATTGAAAATCAGAGCCAAACAAAAATATTTGGAAGTATTAATAGTATTTACTCCCATAACACTGAAGGGGCTTCTCAACTAGTCTAACTTACGATGGTATGGCGAACAGATTCATTTAATGTAGAGTTGTCAAGTTCTCGAGCACGAGCTCTCACGGGAATAGTAATCTCTCCTTCTATTGGGATGTCTTGTGAAATTGATATATCAGAAAGTCCCGCAAACTGAGAAAAGATGGAGGAAAAAAATTAAGTTTATAACAGAATGCAAAACATCACCATTTTCTAGAGTCGGGATCTGTACATTTCATTTGGTATTACACAGTAGTTAAAAAGGAAATGCTAGCTCAACAGACATTAAGCAATAGTTAATTCTCAAACACTCCTTTTAATTAAACGTGATGGACTATAACAAAAAAAATTCTGAAAGTAAGTGCTAGATACTTGCCATCAAATATTTAGTTTTTTCAAAAATTAGCTCCCAGGCAGCCTGGTCAACACAGTTAAGACTCTATCTATACAAACATACATAAATATATAATAAGCTTCATGGAAGGGGAATAGTCTGGAGGAAAGAGAACCCAAAAACAGCTAGGTTACCTGTTACTATGTCGCAGTAAACATGTTTTATGTACTTTTAACTATTCTGTGATGAGATTCATTATTTTTCAAATGAGCAAACTGGCGTTTAGAGTTATTTTACTCAAGATCACAACTGATCCATAAGATGACTCAATCACCAGTGTCCCTTCAGCACTAGGGATGGGACATATAGGGCCTTGCACATGCAAAACAAGCACTTTACCACTGAGCTACATCCCCAGACCCAATACATTCTAACAGTTTCATTCCCAGTGCCTAAATACTGTCCGAACACAGCAGATACTCAATATTTACTGAATGAAGGGATGATGAACAAATAGAGCAAGTAAGGAGCAGAGTGGGAACTCTTGCCAAGTTCTCTTTCCTCTCACTTCAGTTCTCTACTGTTAAGCTGCCAATTTAAAACAAAACAAATGGAATCATTTATTAAGTAAACACTATATAAGCAAATATTGTTTGGGAGGAAGAACATCAGGGTATAACACAGACTTCCTTATACTCCTTGGCTCATGGCCTTGATTGTATTAGGCACTTTATACAAGTTATGTCATTTTATCTTCCTGAAAACTTTTAAAGGCAGATACTTGGATTTTAGTTTAAGGCATAAACACCCTCTATTGAAATGAATTGCTTAAACTCACATAAGTTTCAGTGTGAATGGACTCCAGACCACTTAAGTCTAACTTTAAAGCCCGTGTTCTTAAATACTATGTGCTGTGACATTTACCCTGATGTGTCCCGAAGAGGATGGTAACGACCTGGAAATAATAATTACCTTACTGGAGTCACTGAACAAGTAAAAATTCAAGTTACAAGCAATGCAATAAAATGACAACGTCCTTTGGGAATCAATTTCTCATTACTTCTTAAGTACTTCACAATGGCTGGTGACAAAATCTTGACAAAATGACAGTGATAGAAAAAATACTTCAGAAAGCACTCAAAGCTCAGCATTTAATACAGCGTTGGGGACAAGGAATCCCTAGTGTGGAAGGGGAGGAGAGATCCATGAAAAGGTATAGAAGGACCGAGGAAGAAGGGAAAAGGCAATTAACTGCAAGAACAGGTGCTGTGCTAAGGGCTTATTGCAGCAGCAAAGGCCTGAGAAGGGCCAGGGAACTCTAGCTCTCTCATGCAACGACCCGTTCTGACTTCCATGCGAGGAGTTCTGTCTCAGCCTCGGTCCCCTTCTGTCACAGTACCCGAGCTCACCAAAGGCCTAGGCGTCGCTGACTCGTGTTCTCCCGGAGATTCCTCGGCTTCTGCCATTTTGACACACCTTTCTCCGGGTCTTTCCCATGAGCCCTTGCGAAACCTGAGACGTGGAGACTAAGGCTGGTCAGCATGCTGTCGCGCAGGCGCCCAAAGCTGGCTGCTGCGGGCGGCCCGCCCCTGTGGTCCGGTAGCCTGTGGGCTCCTGGCCGAGCTTCTCGATGCTCACTTTTGGGGGCTGGTACCGCTAGATGGCGCTCCGGCTTTTACGCCCTCTATGAACACTGGTTCGTCTCCCCGAAGCGCCCAAAGGTGTCCAGAGGAGTCCAGCCGAATTCAGCCGAACACGAGCCCAGAGGCACCCCCTCCGAGCCGAACTTAGCCGAGCCCAGCCGAGCCCAGAGGCTCCCAGCCGAACGTAGCCGAGCCCAGCGGCGTACAGCCGAACACAGTCGAAAGTATCCGAGCACAGAAACTCAAAGCCGAGTTGAATCGAGCCCAGAAGCTCACAGCCGAACATAGCCGAGTCCACAACCGAACAAAGTCGAACGCACCCGAGCACTGCAGCTCAAAGCCAAACACAGTTGAGCCCAGCCCCAGCCAAACTTAGCCGAGCACAGTGGCGCACATCCTAACCTAAGCAAGCACAGCCGAGCCCCAGCGGTGCACAGCCGAACAAAGCCAAACGCATCCGAACACAACCGCTCACAACTGAACACACTCGAACCCAGCGGCTCCCAGCCGAACCTAGCCGAACACAGCCGAGCCAGTGGCGAACAGCCGAACGTAACCGAGCACAGTCGAACACACTCGAGCCGGGAGGCTGTCAGCCGAGCCCAGCCGAGCCCAATGCCGAACAGCCGAACATAACCGAGCACAGCCGAGCCCAACCAAGCACAATCGAACCTAGCCCAAATGTAACCAAGCACAACAGCTCCCAGACGAGCACAGTCGAGCCCAGAGGCTTCCAGCCGAACCTAGGCGAGAACAGCCGAGCACAGCCGAACAAAGCTGAATACGCGAGAGCTCAGAGGCTCCCAGCCGAACAAAGCCGAATGTATTCGAGCACAGCCGAACACACTTGAGCCCAGAGGCTCCCAGCGGAACCTCGCCGAGCACAGCCGAAAGGGCGTCCAGCGGAAAGCTGCCAAGCCTAACAGCGCCCAATCAAAACCAGCCTAATCTAGGGGCACCCAGCCCAAGGTAGACTATTCCCACCAGCGCCACACCCAGTTTATTCTCGAAGAACATAGCCGAGACAAGATGTGCCCAGCCAGGACCAGGTGAAAGCAGCTGAGACTAGCAGTGTTTGACAGGGCCAGTTCATCTCCATGTACCCCCCGCCTCCAACCAGACAAAAGAAAAAGGCCTTCAACTTCAAACTGAAGAACCTGACCCTCCTGACCTGGGACTCTACTGCTGCCCTTGACCTATTAGTTTCCTGAACTTCTTAGCCAAGCTTTCATCTCCTTCGCGTCCTTAAACTTCTGTACTGCCTTCCCACTGATCCTGCAAAAATTTCTCCTTCATCCCCTGTGGAATGGGAGAGCTTCACTGACCTAACTTTCCAATTCTACTGCAACTTTGAAGTTGCAAAGCTATTTGGGAGCAAGTACTGAAAATGTCCTGGGTCAGTAGTGGCGCCTAGGTGCGTAATGGGTGGGGGTTAGCTACTGTAACCTCAAAAGAAAAAAAAAAGCCCCTGCCCAGAACAACTTTGATCCCCTACCTCATCCTGTAAACTCAAGATGTTTCTGACTCTCCCTTGCTCTGGTTCCCCTTCTTGCCCAGGCTTTAATGATGTCAAACAAAACAGCCATTGTTGGTGCTATCAACACTCTCCTGTGCAGCTGCCCTCTGAGCCTGTGAGAGAAAAAAAAAATACCAGTTTTAGGTATTTAAACAAGAGGGCTAGGAAATGGGTGAAAGGCACTGCTTTATATTTTTGGATAGGTAGTTTAGGAAGGAACCCAATAAATGATGGAGATACATAGAGTATGGAAAACCAGACTTCCCCTAATAAGCTTTGGGGGCTGGCTGATATTTATTTTACTTTAAATGTTAGTACAATAATTCTTCAAACCAAGTAAATTTTCAGTACTTAACTAAATACGTATGGAACTAATAACAGAAGTTGGGTTTTGCCAGGGCTGTGGTGCTTGCTTGTAATCCCGGAGGCAGGAGGATTGTTGTAACTTGGAGGCCAGTCTAATCTATATAGAAAATTTCAGGCTACCTAGCAACTTGTCTTAACAAATGTTTTAGGCTAGTTAATAACAACTCCTATTATAATTACAAGAAAATATCATATGTAGGGCATGATGGTCCAAGCTAAGCAATAATCCCATCGCTAAGAGGTAGACAACTGCCTCAAAGTCACCCTGGTGCTCCTATTAGAACCCCTCCTCCTGTTATCCCTTTAGCCTGTCACCCACACTTTCCCTTCCCACTTTCATTGATAACTTCATTTCCTTGCTAGCCTCCAAAATTATCTCTTCCTCACTACTAGCTCCCAGTTTGTTTTTTTTTTCTCTAAACCCACCTCTTAGCTTCTTTACCGCTCTTTCAAGATTTCATTAATGCTGAGTATGAGTGTTACAACTGTGAAGGGAACTCAGGCTGTACCTGGAGCTGCAATAGGACAGCTCTGGAGGGAATGGTATCCTGATTTATCGGAAGTCAGGCTATACCTGAAGCTGGGATGCAGTGGGGGATGGTCTTCCCCAAGGATATAACAGTTCTGCTAATTTCCTAGAGAAGATTACCCCTGAGCTTTGTTTGCTCTGTCCCACCCCAAGGGTGCTTCCCAGCTGAGCTCTGTTTCTCCCTAGCCCAAGATGTTGTTTCCCTTGCTTAAGTCTGCTAAAATGTGACTTTTTTTCCTCAGCCCCCACTAGCCTGCAATAGAACATGTCAGCAAAAGTTTCTTCTGCTCAGCCCCCTAACCCAGGAAATGTCTCAGCTAGGGTTCTTCTGTTCTGCCCAAGTGAAAAAAGATCTTCACCTAAGACTGGAAGAAAGAGATTTATTTGAGAGAGGGGCTTATAGAGGGATTCTTTTTTTAAAATATATATGGATTCTTAAGGGTGGAGTTTCTCCAGGGAGAAGAGTTTCTGCTCAGTTATTGGTTAATTTTAGCGGTCAGGGACAGAGTCAAACTGTGTTTCTTTCACAGGTAATTTTTTTAGCTTTGGGGCTCTAATTTCAGGGCTAAGGCATATTTCTTTTACTGGCTCTGGTTCTAGGGCCAAAGTGTGTTTCTTCCCTGCTGGTTTCAGGGTAAGGGTGTGTTTCTTAGGTTCTGTGGGTTCAGGGCTAAAGTGTTTCTTTCACTGGATCAGGTTTCAGGGCCAGGGTTTGTTTCTTCAGCTGGCCTTTGTACCTTACACTGAGTTAAGAGGAAGAAAGGCCATAAAGCATGCCAGTGTTTTCAGGATACTTAAGTATTATTTCAGACTATCAGTGTTCCTTTTTCTCAGTTAACTAAGGGGCTATAGGTCCAGTGTGATGCTTTGAATTGACAAAGGAAGGCTGTGAACAAAACCATGGCTTAAGAGCTCTTAAAATAGAAAATTTTTGTTTCTCGTGAAAATGTTATCTCTCTAAAGTACTAAATTAGCTTAGTATGTCAATTTTATTATGTCTATGTCAATTTTTATTTTTATTTGTTTTGAGACAGGTTATCTTATTCAGGCTGGCCGCATAGTCCTTATGTAAGCAGAGATGGTTTCAAACTTCTGACCCTTTATTCTCTATCTCCTGGGTGCTAACAGGTATGAGCTACTACACCCTTCTGCAGTACTACAGATTAGATGTAGTGCAGGGCCTCACACATGTTAGACAAGTACTCTACTAGGAAGCTACATTCCCAGTTCTCAGTATTCTTCACTATGTTTCCAGTCATTATTTCTGTCAGAATATAGGGATCTGTCATGCAGCAGGATTTGTAGGACATGCAAAAGTTGCTTAGAAATTTTGCAAATGCTAGAAGTCAGATTAATATTTCATCTAATAAGTATGGAGAATTTTATTGGTTCTATATTTCAAGACAATATATTATATAACTACAAAGTTAACTTGAAAAAGACATTGAGGAAATATTTTCTTAGAAAATAAGTTATGATTGAAGTCAGAAGCAAGGCATGGTGGTACACTTGTACTCTCAACCCTCAGGATATGGAGGTAGAAGTTCAAGTTCAAGACTATCCTTAACTCCATATGGTCTCCATAGGGACTTTGAGGACAGCCTGAGCTATAAGAAATGTTGTCTCAAACACATATGAAAGGCAGACATGGGTGTGTATTATTTCTGTAAGCCTAACACTTGAGAGACTGAACTAGGAGGCCAATCTAGGCAACACATAAGATAGTCTCGAAAAAAGAGTAGAATTGATTCAGAAAGATGGTAGAAAATCATATTAGAACAAAATTTTCTAAGAACAATATAAATATATAAAAGGCAGTATACACAACAGTTTATATTATATGATACCATGTGGATTAAAAATGTACATGCTATAGGTACATTTATATATATTAATATATTAATTGCCAATTTAGAACAAAGTAACAGCCTAGAAGAGGTGGGGAAGCATGGACAGTATGTAGAGTCTTGAGGGGTGGGATCAGACTGTGTTCCTGTAAATGGGCTGGCACCTTGGAGCCCATGCCCTGCAGAGGAGCCTAACCCAGTCTTGATACCGGGATGTGGGTATTGGACCTGCCTTGAATGGATGTGCCAGGCTAAGCTGACCTACTTTGGGACTTCTTGCCCTTTGCAGGGAGAGGGTGAGGGAATGGAGTGCGGGTAGGCTGAGGAAGGACTGAGAGGAATTGGGAGGAGGGAAGGGGGAATTCAATAAAAAATTTTTAAAAGACCTTGCTCAGCACTAAATGGGACATCTAAGCCACATCCCTCCTCCCAAGGCCCAGAGATCCTCATGGAAGAGGGACCAGGAAGATTATAAGAGCCAGAGCCAGTGGATATCTATAAAGAAATAGCATTTGAGGGACACAGCAGGGCAGTTGCACATATGAACCTGGAATGGTTGTGACAGCATGCACAAGACCTGCATGAGCTCAAGCCAGACAAATTGCCAGGGTGGAGGTGCGTGAACCTGAAGAACTACCCCTAGCTGAAGAGCTATTGGCAATAGATAGCTGCTAGGAAAGGGAGAGTAGGTAGGAAGAAGGATAAAATTAGTTAGTTGTCTTTTGACTTTAAAAAAAAAAATATGTAAAAATATCGGCCAGTCATAGGCTAAAAGCCACATAACAAAAAAATTAATAAAAATAAGTTAATTTTAAAAAAGAGCTAACTAATAATAAACATAAGACATAGACCAAACAATAAAAAATATATAAGTGTCTAATTCATTTCTTTAAGAGACAAAAGCCACGACGCATGCCAGACACAAACTTCCAGACCCAAACAGACCAAAAAAAAACTTACTACAACAGATGGCATTTAATGTGGGGCGGTAGCCCACTGTATTTTTGAGTAGGTGTTAATGGTGTGATGAACATATTTTATTTTATTAAATTTTGGGAAATGAAATATGTTTATTTGTTAAATTTTATTGTTTTTAGTATTTTTAGGATTATTTTTAGTGGGCAAAGATGGTTGATTGTAAATGGAACATTTGTTATATTTTTGTAAATTTTTTTTGGCTTAATATCAAGTGATGGGAAAACTTTTTTTTAATTTTTTGTTATTGACATGATGTTTTTTGTGAAATTTTGAGGCTTTTATTATATTTTTTATTAATAACTGATTAATTTTATTATTATTTTGTGTTAAAGGGCCAGGAAGGCCTGAATGAGCCTTGATATGTGTTATATATATAGGATTTGTTTTATTTTTGATGATATCTTGGAGTTGTATAAACAAGAATTTTGTATCATCAGGAATGAAGTTAGCAGTTTTAGTATATGTGCTGCCGAAGCGAGCACGAGTTAGCAGTTTTAATATGAAATATAATTTTTTTTGTATAATGAGAGTCGGTTACTAGGTTAAGAGGTCTAGGAAAATTTAATAACACTATAATAATGGCATATAGTTTTGTCTTTTGAACAGAGTCATAAGGACTTTGTGTTATCTTGTTGAAGTTTTTTGATTTATAACTAGCTTTTTTTTGTTTTATTTGTATCAGTAAAAAATGTAGAAGTTTTAGAAATAGGTTTATTTTGTATTATATGGGGGAAAATCTAATTACTTTTTTTTTTATAAATTGAATGTTTTTATTTTGGGGATATTTATTATTAATTTTTTTTTAGAAACTCATTATAGGCTTTTTGTCAAGATTTATTGTTTGTTTATAATCGATTAATTTTTTTATTGGTCAAAGGTATAATAATTTTTGTCAGATTTTTTTTTAGTCAGTTGTTGAAGTTTGAATTTTTTTTGAAAATTAAATTTGAAATTTTTTAAATGTCTGTTTTCAGTTTTTTATTTGGTCTATGTGGCAGAAATATTTATTTTAGTATAATATTTTTTTTTGTATTATGACTCTTGTAGGGGAATATTTAGAAGGCAAAATAATTAGGATGTAGTCGAGGTCTGGGTCTATATGGTTAACATGTGTTTTTTGTAATCTTTTTTTTATTAATGTCAATTTTTTTTTGGCTTTAGTAGAGAATTTTTTGGGACTATTTAGATTTTTATTTTTATTTAAAGTTTTGAACAAATGAACTAGTTTATAGTTTTTAATATTAATAATAAGTTAATTTAAAAAAAACTAATAATAAACATAAAACATAAACCAAACAATAAAAAATATATAGACGTCTAATTCATTTCTTTAAAAAACAAAAGCCACGACGCACGCCAAACACAAACCTCCAAACCCAAACAAGTCAAAAAAAACTTACTACTTTTTTTTGTATATATTGTATAAAAAATTTTCAATTAAAAATAATTTGAAGCCCTGGCTTGAGGTGGAAGGTTGTGAGAAGCCAAAGTGTTGTTATCTGTTTTCTTAAAGGGCCAGATCCTGTTTTCTCCTCCCTAAAAATAAAGATGACAATAATGGTAGTAAAAAAAAATTAATTTACTTGCTGGATGGTAGTGCATATGCTTTTATCCCAGATCTTGGGAGGCAGAGGCAGGTGGATCTCTGTGAGTTTGAGGCCAGCCTGGTCTACAGAGTGAGTTCCAGGACAGCCAGGGATACACACACACACACACACACATACACACACAAACCCTGTCTTGAAAAACCAAAAATAAATTTACTCAATCAATAGTAAAGATTATTTAAAACTGACAGTCATTTGTCATTTTGGAGCTTAAGTACCTAGGTGAAAAACATGGCTTTAGATTATAAATACTATTCAAATGGTGCTTTAAAATTGGATCAGTTCTGGGTAGAGGATATTAGAAATGTAAAATACTCATGAAGTAAAAAGTTTCTGTGGCTTAAAATATGCAGGTTTTTGTTTTTATTTATCTATTTATTTGTTTGTTTGTTTGTTTGTTTGTTTTGGAGACATGGTCTGTCTACATAGCTCTGGCTATCCTGGAGCTTACCTTGTAGACCAGGCTGACCTTGAACTCACCAGCAATTGATGTGCCTCTGCTTACCAAGTGCAGGAATTAAAGGCTAAATTGTATAGTATATTAATAGTGATTTTAAAATTATTATCATTTAATTATTGGGATGGAAGTATTACTAACTTTTTTAAGGGAAAATTATAATTAATGAGTTTGCCTATTTGCATTTTCTGACTTTAACTGTGTGACAACTGGTAATTATCAAGATCTTCTGCATTTTTAAACCTTGTGTTAGAAAAGATTCTTGTTGTCTTGACCATCCAAAACATCACCTACTGGATGGAATAATTTTAGTGCAGGGCACCGCCATTTTCTTAAGTGAGTTGCTGTGAAGAGTACCATGTTTTATAGTTGCCAGTTAAAATGCCAGGCACTGTCACTGCCTTGAGTTCAGTTTTTTCTTATATGCACTATCCATCAAAACTGTGAGACAGTTAAATGGCACTGATAATTTGCTGATTACAAAGATGCTTCTTTTGTTTGTAATCTATCTGTTTGTAACTCCTATGGTGGTAGTGACCTGGTACTTTTTACTTGGATAGTTTCAATGTGAAAATACAATTTCAAATGTATGAAGTCATGCTTTATAAGTGATAAAGGTTTGGTGGAAATACAATTGCAGGAACTAGATAAAACGGCACTTAGAAGGGCCAAAGGATCTTTCAGTGGCAAAACAGACCTTAAACTATTAAACACGGCTTTTGTCAATTCATGATCCAGTAACTTTACTCACTGCAAAATTTAATTACTTATTAATATTTTCTGCTCCCCTGGAAAGGAATTTCAAGTTACAGAAACTGTCAAATAATCTTAATTAAAAATAAAACTAAGTATTGGAATAAATTTGACATCTTTTTCTTCAAAAAGATTATGTAATTATATAAAATGTTTATTTAAAGATTGTTTATATGTGTGTTTGTCTGTCTATATGTACGTATGTATACCATGTGTGTGACCAGTGTTTGTGGAGTTCAAAAGAGGATGTTGGACGCCTGGGACTGGGAATTACAAATGTTTGTGAGCCACCGTGTAGGTGCTTGGTACTCACCTAGGATCTTCTGCAAGACCAGTATGTGCTGAGCCATCTCTTTAGCCCTGTCTCTCCTATTTTTTTTAAGTGTTACTCTGCCCAGGGATCAAGGATCTTGTGCATGCTAGATTATTGTTCTATCACTGAGCTATACCCCAAGCCCTCTATTTACAAACCAATTTCACATACAGTGCTCCATCTACTTCTCTCTTAGATTCTGTAAGTTCTATTAATAGTTCCGTCTCATAAGGAAATGAGATTCAAGAGAGATAACTGGTTTGCTCTAAAACTGTTCGCAAAGGGTAATAGTGTTAAAAGTGAGCTTAAACTTGGGTCATGAAAAAGAGATACTGAAGTGGTTTCTTTTGTAATTTACATGAGAGTACTATGTACTCACGGTGGATAAAATCTCCATAAATGGTGTTGGGAGGACTGGGTATTGAGCTGTAAATCTACCTTGAATCTGTATGTGACACCTGACACAAAGTGATAAAACTGAAAATAGAAGAGATAAATTGGGCTTCACAAAATTTTAAAACTTCCTTGTGCCTTCTCTTGGGCACTTTTCCTTCTGTTTGTTTTCCCAATTCTCACGTGTTAGTTTTTGTTCCATCATTATAATTTATTTTTTAAATAAATAACCAACAAATAAAAACCATCAGAAAAAAATTACAGGACTTAGAGAAATATGTTTTCTACATTATCCCAAATCTGAATTCTATTTTAATTTCCTGGTTGTTTTTTTTTTTTTCAGTTTATACTATTGGGATTTTTTTTTTTTTTGGAAGCCCCCTAAAATCTCCCAAGAAATTGAAAGTTTTGTATGTCATGGATGCTGAGGAGAGAACCCTTTTTGTGCATCAAGGTATACCTTAGGGCCAGTGAGATGGCTCAGTGGGTAAAATTACTTGTTTCTGAGAGTAATGACTTTAGTTCAGTTCCAGGAGGCATGGAAGGATGGAAGGACAGAACCAACTCCACATACATCCCCCTCCCTAAATAAAAATAAAAAGTTTTTTTTAAAGGAATCTATGGATAAAGAAGAAAAAGACAGCCTACACAGTGGGGAAAGAATTTAGAAAATAACTATATGATGCGGATCATGTATCTATAACGTACAAAAACCTCAAATTTGAGAGAGTCAGGCATACTCACTCAGGCCTGAATTCCCACCACTCGATTGTCATGAATGTGAAGGCCCAGCAAACTGTAAATCTCACAGCTACCAGAAGGAGGAGTATGGAGACCAAGAGCTTTTAAGCCACAAGCAGCCACTTACTGTGAGGACTCTGATCTGAGAGATAATTACCCTCTGTTTCCTGGTCAGTGTTCCACTTTAGCTTTTCCACGGTGTGTCTCAGTCACCTGTCTACCTCACACTCCATGTGTTGTGTGGACTTTCCCTGGTAGACATGAAAAAAATCCATTTATTAGATAAAGCATTGATGGAAACTAAATTAATTATTCTACCCAATATCATCTTGCCAAACCAATGAATTTTGGGGGCTTATGAATAAACACATGGAGTGACTGACCCCAAGACAGCTGCATCTCCAAGAATTTCAACTCAGTGTAAATGACTTTCTCATAACCATGTAGATGGAGTTACTTCAGTTAACTATTCATTCTCTATATATACTCTGGGGCCTCCAGAAACCAAGCACAGCTAAGGCAGAATTAAATATAACTGTGAGAGGGTGCACAGTAGTTATGAGTGGAGGGGAATCTTTTAATCTCAACACAGGGCAGGCCGAAGCAAGTAGATGTCTGTGAGTTTGGTCAACCTGGTCGACAGAGCTGGTTCCAGGACAGCCAGGACTGGTACACAGAGAAATCCTGACTAGAAAAACCAAAATAAAATAAACAAATAAATTAAATAGATAAATATAAAATAAGAATCTCTGATGAGAGTTGAGAGCTGTACTTTTCTATGGGTACAAGGATAAGTCTTTAAAAGGCATTTTGGAACAGTATTAATGGGAAAATAGAGTCAATGAAAAGTGGTATAGGAGGGGTTGCCTTCTTTAGATATTTTTGAGACAGAGACTTCTATGTTAGTGGCGCTGGTCTGGCTCTCATTATGTAAACCACTTTGGCTTTAAACTCCTGATAATATTTTTGCCTCAGAAACTCACTAAGAGGTATAAAGTGTTTAAGTTTGAGAGACATCAAAGATCATAATACAAGTTAGGAAGAAAGTGAATTAGGTACAAACCTTTGGACTCACCAAAATAGAATAAATAATAGAATATTTTCTTTGAATTTGTCAGTTGTTAATGAACTGGACATTATTGATGTGATTATTGCTTGTATATATTGTATATAGTTATTGTACTTAGTGTATATAGTTTTTCTTATATATTAGTTATAATCTTTATTTTTTACTTTGACACAAAAGGGGATATATGATAATATATTATATATTTAATAAAAATAGTCTGGAATATAAGAGGACAGAACCACCCATGGTGCCAAGTCATGAAGATCAGGGAGTGGTGACCCATGCCTTTAATCCCATCACTCAGGAGGCAAAGATTCTCTGGATCTCTGTGAGTTCAAGGCCAAACAGAGGCAGGCATTGGTGGCACACACCTTTAATTCCAGCACTAGGGAAGTTGAACCAGGAATTGATATAGCTGGGGCAGGGAGGAAGTTGTAAGGCAGAGAAGGCAGAAGTTCTTCCCTTTTGTGGCACACCTGGTCATTCTGAGGACTCAAGGAGATAGGACCTGCCACTGCTTAGCCTGAGGAGGTGGCTAAGTGAAAATTGATTGTGTTTTTTCCCCTATCTTTCTGATAGTTCAACTTTTGCCCAGTATCTGGCTCTGGGTTTTATTATATACTGGATAGAATTTGTGCATACCAGATCTCAAACCAAGAAACCAAACACAAATAAAACATGCTGAAGAGATAGCTCAATCTGTAAATGCTTGAAAGCACAAGAACATGAGTTTGCTCCCTAGAACCCATGTCAAAATGTTATGGGTGATGGTATGTGCTTATAATCCCAGGTCTGGGAGGTTTATTACAGGTCAGTCACTAGAGACTGAACTTTTGCCAATCTACTCTAATCAATGTCCCCAGGCTAGTGAGAGATTCTGTCTCTAAAGGGGGGAGCAAATAGTATCTGAGAAATGACATCTGGATACCCCTCACCCCATAACCAAACAAAAGCAGACATAGTGGACCTATGGACATAGTGGAACATAGCTGTAATCCAAGCATTTGAGATGTTAAGGAAAGAAGTTGCCACAAGTTTGAAGTCAAGCTAAAATAACAAACAAATGAAGAAATTTACTGCCATGTAGGTACCCAATACAGTACAAATTCTGGATGGATTTTATGGTATAAGTCTGGGAGAGGGGCCATAAAGTAGATAGAGTAGGACAAGAAGATATTCATACAATCTAATAGTCCCGTGGGCTATAAGAGATTGTAGTTTTCCTGTGGACATCAGCTTTTTGGAATTTCTTACAAGCAAGTTGTAGTGGGCACATGCCTTTAATACCAGCACCTGAGAGGCAGAGGTAGGCAGACCTCTGTAAATGCAAAGCCAGCTTGGTCTACATCATGAGTTCCAGGACAGCCAGAGCTACACGGTGAAATCCTGTTTTGAAAACAAAAACAAACAAACAAAAAAGAAATAGAAAAAAGAATTTCTTAAAGCTTTCCAATGGTATAAAATGCTATTTCAGTACAGATAGATGAGCACAAAGCTGGGAAAGAGATTGTTGCTGAACCTGATGATTTAGGCCTGTAATCCCAGCCACTCAGGAAGCCTGGACTACAGAATGAGTTCAAGGTTAGTTAAAGCAATTTTGCATCACTACCCTCAAAATGAAAATCAAGCAGTTAATGGTGTAGATCAGCAAGAGGATGCTTGCTTAGCACATGCAAAGTCTTGGATTCTATCTCTAGTACCACTGGAGGCAGAAAAGGATGCTGTTGTTGCTCAGAGATATTGGGATGCACTTTAAATAAGGTACTTCACCTTTCTGAGCTTCAGTTTCCTGATCTAGAAAGGTATGATGATAGTGGTAGAGACCAAGTAGATGACTCTGACATAGCAATTGTTAATGTCTGGACTTGGTTTCCTTGTAATATTTGACATGACTAAAATTCAATTTGTTTTGAGACAGGGGCTCTCTATATAACCCAGACCAGCCTGGAGATCACTATGTGGATCAAGCTAAACTCAAATGTGTACCAATCCTCCTCAGCTGCTCAAAACTGTCCCCAAGAAATCTAAAAATAAGTATCACAATGTGGTGACCTAATCAAGCTCTCTGATGGTTGAAATGCAAATTCACTCACCATTTTTAGCAAGGTTGTGTGAAGCCAGTTTCCTTTCTGTGGTTAGTGTTGGTACCATAATGTGATAGGGAAAGCATGACTGGCATAGATTGAGACTTTGCTGGGGTATCTTGCTGTGTGTGTTTTCCTCTTTGTCTCACTTTGGAGGTACCCAGACCTCTTGATTGTTAGCAGCCACCCTGCCTTTAAGTTATTCCCTAAGCTTTTGACTTTCTTTCCTTTACACAAGCATCCCAGTGTCCAGCACCTATGTGGTGTGTGTCCACTGCCCCATGTATTGTGGGTTCATTCTGGGTTGTGTGTGCACTGCCTATGTGGAATGTGTCCACTTGCCTAGTGTTGTGTGTGCACTACTTGTGTGTTATATGTGCACTGTCTATGTGATATGAGACCACTGTGTGTGTTGTGAGTCCACTGCTTTGTGGTGTGTGTTCACTGACTATATGTTGTGGTTCTGTGAATGTGTTGTGTGTTCACTTTCTGTGTGTAATGTTTCCACTCCCTATGTAGTGTGTTTCTACTGATTTTTGGAGAGTGTCATCTTATAAATTTTCTAACATAAAACTTATTGTAAGCTTTTGAGAAAGACCTGTTAATACTGCCTTAGGATTGTATGTTAAAAGGATTCTTTTGAGACAGCATCTCTTAGTAGCTTAGAACTGTCTGAAACTCGGTACTACTTCATGATGCCTCAGAATTTCTGCATTTACCCTGCCTAATCTTTTTATGTACTGGGATTTTAGCCAGCATCTATTATTGCCAACTTTTTAAAAATTTCATTTTAAAATTTTTGGTTCTGGCTAGGTGGTGGCGGCACACACCTTTAATCCCAGCACTCGACAGGGGAGAGGAGGCAGAGGAAGGCAGATCTCTTGAGTTTGAGGCCAGCCTGGTCTACAAAGCTAGTTCTGGGACAGCCAGGGACTACACAAAGAAACCCCGTTTTGAAATAAAAACAAACAAACAAACAACAACAAAGCATCTGGTTTTGAGGATCAAACTCTCTTCTGCCACTGAGATGCATTCCTACTCTACTGGCTTTTGAAATATGATCTCAATAAGCTACTCAATGTGCTCTTGAAGGTGGGCTCCCCCTACCACAGCCTCCTAAACAGCTGGTATGGGTCAGCACTGAATGCCAAGTTTTTAAACTTCGTATCTGGTTATTTTACTGTTAGCATAGCTGCACATTAGTTTGCAGTCAGTGACATGGTATTCTGAGCCTTTGTCTTTTTTATTGTAAAAGGAAGGGAATTAGAATTAGCTGCTGGAAAACAGTTCAGTTGTTTTTCTGACCCTATTTTCCTAGTAGTTCTGTTAGTCTTACACAATATGTTCCGTGACATAATTAAAAATGACCTCACATAAAGCAGTGTGTAAATGCTAGTTATTGAATTATGTTTATTTCATTATTAGCCTTAAATTTGACAAAATATGAAACCAATATGAAAATAAGAAAGCCAAATTGGGGAATTAAAAATTTTCACGCAAGTCATTAATGAAAACCATTGTTTCATGAGTACTGTAATATCCCAACAAGTTCTGAGAGGTTAGCAGCCTATGTTAATATGTGAACTTGGATGCTGGTATCATGAGCTCCTCTATTAAAGTCATTTTTAAAATTAGTGTACATGTAATGGTTTAGTTCACTGGTAGAGTACTCGTTTGGCCTGTATGAAGTTCTGGATTCCTTTCATCCTAGTACTGCAACAAAAAGTAAATGATATAACAATTCAGATTTTTTAGGCTTTCCTCAGAAGTCCCCCGCCCACACATTTGCTTTTCAAGCTTCCCCCCCCCTTTCTTCTCCTTTCTTCTCTCACTGTCTCTCTCTTCCATAAATTACCCACACTGTCCTGTAACTTGTGATCTTCCTGCTTTGGCAGGGCTAGAAGTAGGCCTCTCAGTAGCCTCCCATTCAATAGCTCTTCATTATTTTCAGGCCCAAGCTCATATCTCAAACAACATCATAGTATATATTCCAGTGAACACCAGATGCAAAGTGAAGTGCAAGGACCATTAGGAGAAGATTAAAATGTAGGTTGTGCTATTCAGTGGGAACCTCTGGGGATGGGTGAGAAGTTTGTAGTCAGTCTATAATCTCCTCTTCACTGCTCCTCTTCTGCACATTCTCCTCCTATTTTGGGAGTCTTACTGTGTAGTGTAGGCTAGCTTCAAAACTGACGTTCTTATCTCAGCCTTCCTAACACTGGAAATTATGAACGTGCAACATGACATCTGGCTCTACTTTCTGAGGTAGCATGGAACAGGGTAGCACATCTGGCTGTGTTGAAATGGAAGGTATTGATACTTTCTTGAAAGTTAAGAAAAGTTCAAAAGTAAATACAACTGTTGCTTTATTATTCCCATAAGCTTCTGAGAACCCATGTTTTCTCTGGGTACCTCTGTCTCTGTGCCTCTGTCTCTCTCTCTTCTGTTACTCACTGGGAATCAAATTGAACACAGAAAATACTCAGATTTTTAGCAGTAAGTAGTGGCTCTGCTGAGAAGAACTGTGCTGAAGATGAGGAATTAAATGCACTAGAAATAACTGAGGGGTAAAGATGCTTGCTGCACATGCTTGGCGACCCAAGTTTGTTCTCTGGACCACTCAAAGGTGGAAAGAAAAGAAACAACCTCATGAAGTCATCCTCTGACCTCCATGTGTTTGTGCATGTGGGGTGTGTGTGTGTGTGTGTGTGTGTGTGTGTGTGTGTGTGTGTGTGTGCGCGCGCGCGCGCGCGCGCGCGCATATCCTTGCAAAACAACAACAGATAAAAAGAAATTTGCAACAAGGCCAGGGTGTAGTTTAGTGATAGAATGCTTGTCTGGCATGTGCAAGGGCTGGGTTTAGTTCCTCAAATCACAAAGAACCAAGCAACAAACACATGAAAAATGCCCTAAGAGTTTTGTTAGCTATTCGTTAACATGGGTTAATGATAAATACAGAATCTCATTATGCTGCCTAGGCTGATCTTGATCTTAACCCAGGGAACTCTCCTGTCTCAGCCTCCTCATAAACTGGATACATTCTAAGGTTATAGTAGAGAGGGCCTTTTTCTTCATCAAGAAACACTGAAGAGGGGTGTGGAGATAAGTGAGTAAGTGGATACTTGCATGTGCAGAAAATGTGGAAGAAAATTGTTCCTTTCCTGAAGCATTTGCTGGCCCTAGGCTCCTAAAGATTTTTAAAGTTTGGCTTTAGCTAAAGAAAGAAACTAGGCCAACTCGAGTCAAAGCAGAATAGAGGCCAGCACCAAGACCTGACTGGGAATGGGGCCAATGCTAGTAAGGCTTTAGGCCAGGCTGGAACTAAGGGCAAGGCTAGCAGTGTGGAGGCAGGGCTGCACACAGTTAGGCACAGCGTTTTATGATCTGCTCTGTGCAAGTCTGCAAACTCTGGAGTTGAACATGTGGTCATGGGAGCCAGTCTGTCTGCCAGCTCTTCAGCTTTTGTTAGGCCCCTACCTTGTAGAGTTTGAATCATCTACTAGAGTTACCAGCAGGTGACCAAAAACTACTCTTTTCCATGGTGAAGTTCTACATATGCCCCCCCCCAACACGAGGGGATAGAGATTAGATGCTTATGCATTAGCCTGAATTACAATAGCAAAAAATGGTTTCAGGTTCAAGCCTGGATTATTTTCTAGTGACCCGAGCCAACTAGTTTAACTCCAGAATTCCAGGTGTTTCTATGTAAAATGAAGTTGACAACAAAACCTTCTTCATGGAATTGTTGGGTGAAGAAAATTAAATCATTTTTCCTAAAGTACTTGACACAGACATCAGTCCTCATTAGCCTTCATTTCCCCCCGTCACTCATTTATTTCACACTAGTTTGTGTTGCATATAAACTAGGCACAGGCCAGATAACATTTTTAGCTACTTTACTGGCTTGTGAAGGAAGGCTTGAATATTCCAGGACACAAACTCTTTAGATCCTTGAAGTATAGAGACTAGACAATATTTCATATGCCCAGGACACGTTTTTTTTTGTTTTTTTTTTTAAAAAAACATACCTAATGTCATTACCGAAGCAGAAAAAACTGTGATGTGGAAAATTACCGTTTTGTCCCCAGAGTTTCAGACAAGTTTTAAATTCTTTCCACGGGGGCTGGAGAGATGGCTCAGCGGTTAAGAGCACCATCTGCTCTTCCAGAGGACCCGGGTTCGATTCCCAGCACCCGCATGGCAGCTAACAACTGTCTGTAGTTCCAGTTCCAGGCAAAACACCAAGGCAAATAAATAAAGTTTAAATTTAAAAAAAAATTCTTTCCACTTTTTATATACAGAGAGGTCTAAAAAACTAGCAAGCATTGTAAAGAAAGATTTTAATGAAGTTAACTGAAGTCCCAGATGGAGACAAGAAGGAGAAGCTGCCACAGTAAACTAACATGGTTTGGCTTTCTCAGGAAAGGCACATTGACTTTCCTAAAGCCTCACAACATCAGGTTTCTTTGTTGTTGTTTGTGTGTTTTTAAAGACATGGTGTAGGTGGACTCAGCTGGATGGGAGTCTGTGATTCTCCTTCTTCAGTATTTTGAGTGAGTACTGAGATTAGAAGTGTACTTGTCCTTTGATAGACATGCCAACAGAGGACAATCCATACAACCACAAAGGTTAGGTGAAGAGTGAGAACCTAGGAGGAAAGGGGAGGCTTTCCTTAGGAAGGGGAAGTAGAATAGTTATGGGGAGATGGAGGTGGGGTAAGGAGAGGCTGGAACATGAGAATTAATTGGAGAGGGGAGGAAAGAGGGGGCTAAGGGCGGGAATATACGAGGGGACAATGAAAACTAAGGTCCATCTGAAGGGTTATATAGAAACCTACTACAGTAGAAGGTTATATATACATATATATATGAAATAAATCTAAATGGAACCACCAAATAATTGGGAAGACAAAGCCCAATAAGACAACTCTCTCCACCAAATGAAACCTCCTTTGCCAGGAATGGGCTACATCTAATTAAGTTGTTGGTCAAAGGGGCCCCATGGGAACCCCTAAGCAACTCAGGCTAGTGCCAAGGTTAGTGATTGTTTTTCAGAAACTGATTGTAAGGTCCTATTGCTGAAAAATAACACCGATACAGCTCATTGAACCCAGAGAAGTTGAGCTGGTGCTTAACTCACCTTCACCCCTACTCACTAGTGTTTATGGTACTGGAAAATTCTCTGCACACTACCAGAAGAGAAAGGTAAACACCACCTACCAACCTTTGATCTACAATGGTGACCTGCTTACATGATATGCTGGTGCAATAGTGGCACAAAAGTTATGGGAATAACAAACTACTATTTGCTTGGATTTAAGAGCCACTCCATGTGATGGAATATATGTGTTAAACTGCTCGGTGGCCAAAAACCTGAGACTAGAAAGACCACAGACCTAGGTTAAAACCAAATACTATTATTCTGCAGAAGAAATATAGCAATAAAATGACTCCTAACATTCTGCTATACTCCTAGATCAGTATCTTGCTCAGCCACTATCAGAGAAGCTTCCACTTGCAGTAAATGTGGAAAAATACAGAGATCCACAACTGGACAATGCAGAAAGTGAACACCCAGTCCTAAATGGGATGTCACCATCAAACCTCTCCCCTGAGGGTTCAGGAAACTTTTCAAAAGAGGAAGCAGAAAATTATAAAAGCCAGTGGAGATGGAGGCACCAAGGAAACAAAGACACACAGCAAAACTAGAGTCTGTGCCTGCCAGGTATGGTCCCATCACTGAGAAGAGAAGTGCACACAAGCCCTCATACTTAAATCATAAGCTATCTCCAACTGATAATCTCTAGTCCCAAGCCCAGCAGTAGATGGGCAATTAAAAAATAAACCCAATTGTATTTTGGGAGATGTTTGTCTCATAATGACTTGTATGGGCATTCTCTCTCTCTCTCTCTCTGCATGTTTATGTGTCTTCTTTGCTTTTCTTCTCTTTTTATCCTTTGTTTTGTTCTATTCTATTTTGTTTGTTTTCTAAAGAGAGAGAGTTGGAATTGGGTGGATGGGGAAGTGGAGAAGGGCCTGGGAGGGGATGAGAAACTAGAATTCATGATCAGAATACATTGTATGAAAAGAAAATCTGTTTTCAATTAAAAAAAAAGAAAAATAAATAAAATGAAATGTTAACAGAAAAAAAAGAAGTGTGCTTATGCTCATATGCCACCATAGCAGGCTCAACATCTGGTTTCCCTGTTTCTGTTTCTTTCAAGTTGTCAAAGTATTGTGCAATGGCAAGAGACTGATCCTGACCCAGATTACTGCTTCATTAAGTCAAATGGTTTGGTTCTGATTCTGCCATAAATGACAGACACAGATGGACACAACAAACTGATAAACATCCAGGCTCAGCTGGATAAACCAGGTCAAAGGTCATGAAGCTTTGCTGACATCCTTTAACTCCACATTAGAGTAGTCAGCTACCACGATGACTCCAGGGTTTCAGCTTCTGGTTTTTCAACCCTGGAGGTGATAGTGACTTCACACTCTAAGAACATCCTGGAAATTGAGAGAATGTATTTAAGCCAGCATATACCAGGTTAGGGGATTACAAACGATTCTGGGACTTGAACCCATATCATTGGGTATGGCAGGCAAGTCTCTACCTATTATTCCCAAGCTAGAATTTTTATTTGAATCAAAATGTAAATTTCATTCTGAAGAATGGCTTTTAATTATCCCAAGATGATAATAAACAGGTGTCACTGTGTGTGTGCGTATGTGCTTAATCATTAGGAATGTTTTTCGAAGACTATCATTATGATTCATAATTATGGCCTTTCTGCCTTTAGTGCTATTTATCAGAACAAAAAGCATGGAAGAGTACTTAGATTTAACTCATATTAAAAATGCTTATGTGCCAGCTACGTCTACATATATTATCTAGAATTCAATTCTTTGAATTAAAAAGGATGTGTAGTTGCACAAATTTGGACTGTATGAAAAGAAGACTCTGAGCCAAATATGGGGAGATTGCTAAAATATCAGAGAAAGGAAGTACCACAGTCAGTCCTCTCACCCAGCTGTCTTCCAACTTCCTCAGCCTCACTCCTGGTCGCTTCTGCTAGTTGCTTCTCTGCTGGGTTCCTACCCTTCTTAAGTATGCTTATATACCCTTCTTGCCAGCTGTATCCCATCCAGGTTAGGATTAAAGGTGTGAGCTACTCTATTTCACAGCTAGCCTTGAATTCACAAAAACAGAGGCAGTTCTGTTTCTGGAGTTATGGGATTTAATCCTGTGCTGGGATTAAAGGTGTGTGCTATTGAATCTCAACTGTTTGTCCTTGTACTCAAGGATCAAGAAATTCCTGAGCTGGCTGCCTGGGATTTGACTTTGTGCTGTCTCTGATATTTCAGGTTTTATTAACTATGTAACAAATATCCACAGGGATGCATTTTTATTATTTTTAATTATGTATATATGTGTGAGTGTGTGCATATATGAGTACAGGTGCCCAAGGAGGTCAGAGGTGTCAAATTCCCCTAGAATTGGCATTTCAGACAGTTGTGAACTGTTCTATGTGGGTTCTGAGGACCACAGTCTGGTCCTTTACAAGAGTAGTATCTACTCTTAAATGCTGATCAGTATATTAGACTTATAATAAGCATCACTGAAAGATTTTATTTCATATGTTTCTCTAACATTCTTTATTCATTTCAAAGTAAAATACACCTGGGTCTCGTGACATATACCTATTTTCTTAGCATTTGGCAAATGGAGGCTGGAGGCTACCAGAAGTGAGATTCTGTCTCAAGAAACCAAAAACAAACAGACAACAAAACACTCCAAACCAAAAAAGTTGGGAGAGATTCATTTTGTATTCTTAGTCAAATGGTGGCAAATCCTCTTTCCATGTGTGTCCACATTGGTATTCATTTTGTTGCCACAGATTCATATTATGTGTACTTAGTGGAGCTAGTGAAGCCCTTACTGGTTGTCAGAGACTGGACAGCCACTGAGACTTTTGGGAAATCCTGCTCCTCCTCCTCATGTAAGCATTTCATTGTTATCTTTATTCTGGGTATGCCTATGGGTATCAGTTCATATGGGTGGCCATGACAAAATATACATAGAGTGGCTCCTAACTGACAGAAATGTATTTTGTATGGTTCTGGAGCCTAAGAAACCAATATTAATGCAGATGTAGTGTCTACTGTAAGCCTCATTTCTGGATTAGATACTACTTTTTTTTTCTTTCTGTGTTCTTATGTGGTGAAAAGGAAAAGGACATTTACCCATCCCATTAGTGAAGAATTTTGTCTTATGACCTAATCATATCCCAAACTCACACTTCTTAATAACATCAAATAAGAGTTTTTTGTTTTGTTTTTGTTTTTTTTTAAAAAACACATTATAATGGGTTCATGTCTTGATGTCTTGGTGAGTTCAAAGTGCATAAGTAAAAACCAGGAGGTGTGCAAGGAGGTTTCTGGCTCTGTCTGGTCAGAGGTCCGATCCAGACCCACAGACCTGTGGTTCTAGAGCGCCTAGCCATGCACTGTTGTAGAAGGTTTCCCAGCCCGTTTGGGCTAGAGGTTCAGACCTGGCCCGCGGCGGCTTTTGTATTAACTTCATACTGTTTGGCCTATGTCTCAAGAACATTACCAGCTAGCTCTTTCATCTTAATTCAACCCATTTCTATAATCTACTTACCACGTGTCCCAGCCCACAGCTCATCTGTATTTCTTACATGGCTCTTCTTCGGGGGTCGGATGGAGACTGACTAACTCCACCCTTCTCCTACCTGCCTGTCCTCTGATTCTCCACCCACTTCTACGGCGCTCCACATAGGCCAAATCAGTTACTTTATTTACATCATACAGAGAACATTTCCACCACATTTCCTCTTTTCTGTCTAATCAAAAAGGAAGGTTTCAATTTCCATGTAGCAAAATTATATACAGAACAGCTCTCAAGCAGGAATTACAGTCACAATATCCAGTCTATTTGTATTTACAAAATTAAAGAGAATATTCCATTATCTGCCTTATCATTGTGAGTCTAAAGTTTCATATCTAATATACCTTTTAACATATCTAATATACCTTTTAAACTAAAAAGAACTATACCTATAATTATTAAACCTTTAACCACATCAAAGACCACAGAAGGATATAATATTACCCAAATAAACAGGAAGTGCAAGCAACTTCCAAAGTCTAGAAAACGACAGAGATGACGCCTGTCTGCCTGGACAGTCACCCAAAGTTCCTTTGTAACTTTGAGGCATCCATCTTCAGCCTATATGGCCCAAAGTCTCTGGCATACTTTTCAGTGATGCAGGAAATCTGACACAGTCCGTCAGTTGCTTCTCTTTGTGTCCTGAAGAATGCCTGGCAATTTTTTTCTGCAAAGCAGGAACCTGAAGGACCATCTCAGCTTGTTCTGCCAAAGTTCAGAGGTCACTTTCCTATGGAAGCTGCATGTCCAGTTTATACAGCATACTATCAAGCAGTCAATACCAGAACAGTTTTTTCCAGTGGCTAACTGTTACCACAAAGTAAATTCCACATAAAGTTTCTTCAATGCCTATCATTTTCCTGAAATACATTGGTGCTGCCAGGAGCAGACCTGTCTCACTGTCCAGAAAAGTCTAAGTTCTTAAAATAATTAAAATGCCATATTCTGCATGTCTTTGAAGTGTTTGTAGACTACCTAATTGAAATATATCTTTGTATACATACAAAAACTTAACTAACATGACTATAACTTTAGTTATCATAGATGACTATTAATCTGCATTTCTCAATTATACTTTACAATTTTAAATGAGTTACATCAGCATCATATCTTAATCAAGAGTAGGAAAATACATATAGCATAACAAAATTGACCTTAAGTTTATATCAATAAATCAAAATCCACTTATCTTTTCTAATCATTCCTATATATTCTCCCCCCTTTTTTTAAGAGAATGACTATGACCATTAACCATTTGTAATGAAAACAAACATTAATAAGTAATATTTTGGGGAAGTTGGACATAGTTTTCTTTCTTTTATTACTTCCTGATTACATCAAGCCCACCCAGGGACTCCATCTGTTGTAAAAAGTTTCCTGGGCCCTTTTGGGCCCAGAGGTTTATACCTGGCCCATGGCAGCTTTCTCCCCCAAAGAAATGAATCAGACACTTATATTAACTTCTTAACTTCATACTGTTTGGCCCATGTCTCAAGCACATTACTAGCTAGCTCTTTCTGCCGCATGGCCCAGCCTGGATTCCTTACATGTCTGTCTTCTTCCGGGGTAGGATGGAGACTGACTAACTCCACCCTCCTTCTGCCTGTTTGTCCTCTGATTCTCCACCCACTTCTACGGCGCTCCACATAGGCCAAACCAGTTACTTTATTTACATCATACAGAGAACATTTCTACCACAACGCGTCACTTCTTAGGCCCCCCAAAAAGATTCAAGCAGGTTAGATACTACTTTTTTAAAAATATTAATTTTATCTTACTTGGCCTATGGCTCAGGCATCTTTCATCTTAATTCAACCCATTTCCATTAATCTGTCCTGCCACATGGCCCATGGCTCATCTGTGTTCCCTTACATGTGGATTCTTAGTGGCTCTTTCTGTCCTACCTGTGCTTCAATTTCTCTGCCTGGCTTAGGCCAAAATGGTTCGTTTATTTAAAGAATGATATTCACAGCACACAGAAAGACATTCCCACATCAAGGAGGTAAATAAATGGAGAACAGTTTCTTATTACAGAAATGAGTACAAGAGCACTGGGAATAATTACCAAAGCAGAGTCTTCCCAAACAAACCAAACAAGATTGCCAGGTGTGCTACTTCAGCATGAGCTGCATAGCTAGACTTTGTGTTGAAGGAGTTTAAAAAATCTAAGTGCCATTTGGTGGAGAAATTCATACATATTCATACAGACATGCAGGAAAGGTTTGTTGTCACAGATAGACGTGGGAGCACTCTAGAGCATGCTCTGTTTGAATTCATGCTTCCTACAAGGCACATTTTAAAGAAGGGTGATGAAATTGTCTCTCCTAAGGATTGGGTTTAATGTTGAAATCCACAGTAACTGTAGGGAAGGAAGGCACAGGTCAGTTCAGCCATTTTGGTTAGTTCTGGGGCAAGTTTCTCTGCCTTAGCCACAGAAAATAGCTTCAGAGACTGTTTTGTCATTAACAGAGAAGTAGTCAGGAATCTTACAAACTGTTCATGTGCAGAAGCCTTAGGATTAAACAAACTAACCAATATTTTAAATGCAGAGGTTAAAAAAAATTGAGGCTGAGAAATCTTTATTTTGTTTCTGTTTTCAAAGGACTCTTGTTCAACTCTAGGTCCTGTAGCCTATACCTTCCCTATGCTTCTGATAGGAGCTACAGTCCAATCATTTTGTTTAGTAATAATGATAATGTATAATATTTTAGAAATGTATATACCTAACAGCAATTATAACTCAATTCAAAAGACTTTTATGTATGAGAGTCCTATAGCCATCATAAGGAAATAATTTAATTTCTATTTTTGGTCATAGTTTTGTTGGGAAAAAATTCAATATGGTAATCAATAGCAGATTTTAAGTAAAAATATTTTATGGAGGACAAAATTCTTTGAGAAATATGTAATATACAATGTCAAAGAGAAATCAAATGGTAAAACAGTATAAAAATTTTGGGGGTTATGTGAGAATTTGTATTGTTTTTGCTTTAAAATTTTGAGGCTCAGTGTCAAATATCTTAAGAGTTGAATATGATAGTTGGCAGACACCTGTAATCATAACACTCAGGAGGCAACGGCCAGAGGATTTGGAGTTTAAGGTAAACCTGGTCTAAATGAATGTGCCTTAGGACAACTTTGTAGGTTAGATCCTGTCTCAAGCAAGCAAACAAAGAAATAAAATATTTATTAAAAACGAAGAAACCAACATAACAAAATAAAATCAATAATGCTTAATGAATGAATGAATGAATGCCCAAAGGAAATGTGAGTGTGAAAAATTGCCCCTGGTCAATGGACACCTTTTTACTTCCTGCATTTCTCAACTCACTGTGTATTTAAAGTCTACTTTGGGTCTATTCCTTTTCCTGTTCTATCTTTGCTTTGTTTTGTCTGCAGTACTAGAGATCAAACAGCACAGTGGCACATATGTAGCACCAGGGGCACAAAGGCAGAAAGATTGTTAGGAGTTTGAGGCCATATGGGCCATATCGTGAACTATAGACTCTAAAAATATCCAACAAAACAAAAACAGTATCTAGTAAGCCATGGTCTTAGTAATCTGAGGTCAGTGATTTATAAACCAAGTTACATATCCAGCACTTGTTAACCTTTAACATAATAAGAGCAGGAAATAGGGATAGGAGTAGACACTTGCCTAGCATTAGCTTTGTCTTTGGGGAAGTCAACTTCTCTTTGATTCTGTTTCTCCAACCTTAAATGAGTATACCAACCACACAGGGCTGTTTTGAAGACTGTGAGGTATTCACTTGTCATTGTTTTAATTTTGTTTTTCTTTGAGATAGGGTCTCATTGTGTATCCCTGGCTGGACTGGAGCTTAATAGGTAGATTTGGCTGACTTTGAATTTAAGAGATCAGCCTGCCTCTATCTCTTGAATGCTGGGATTAAAGGTGCCCCACCACCTCCAGCCACTTGTGACATGCTTTATAGGATTATATAGCAACTGATTGGTGTGTCAACAAATGACCCCCCGAATATCCATGTTTAAATCATTTGAACCTGGGAATATGTTATCTTAAAGGAAAAAAAAAAACAAACAAAACTACGTTGATGTGATTAAACTAAGGACCATGTGGTAAAGTGATTTTGGGTTATCCCATAAACTTAATGTAATTCTAAGAGTTCAGAAAAGGAAAATAAAAGTCAAGAGTATCAGGGTCATAATAATGCAGGGTTAGAAAGGACCTGGCAGGCCATTCCTGGCTTTGACAATGGACATTGAGGGTGGCTTTTAGAAGTTTCAGAGGCAAAGAAATGGACTCTAACCTAGAATCCAGAAGAACATAGCCATTCTGACACCTTGACTTTAGCTTAGTGATGCTCATTTCCAACTCTCACTTTCACAACTTTAAAATAATACATTTATGTTAATTGAAGCCACCAAGTTCATGGTAATGTGTTACAGAAGCAGCCAGACATTAATACAAGTAGGTTAGCTATATCTACCATAATTTTTTTCTTTCCTTTTTTTTTTTTGGCTTTTACTGATCTGATTTAATGTAAACATTGCTGCAGAATCAAAATGGATCTTTTTGCCCAAGTGCACACTATTTCTCAGTTTTCCTAATTGCAGCCCTTTTTAGAGAGCTGTCTTTAAAAGCAGCTCAGGTTTCTGTACAATAGACAATCAACATAAGGCCTTTCAGATAGACTGCAAGACATTTTGTAGTAACCTCTTTTTAGGTTCTCCATTACCAGATGTTATCAGTCTATGCATTGGATGGGTCACAGAAATCATTCTCTGAGGTCCTATTCAGGAACAAGTTCAAATCTAGTTATGGCCTCTGTTTCTTTTTTCTTTTAACTTTTCTTTCTTTCTTTCTTTTTTAACTTTTTATTGGTTCTTGGTGGATTTCACATCATGCATCGTGATCCCACTCAACTCTCTGTCTCCTCACATCTGCTCTCTGCCCCCAAAACAAAATTTAAAAATTAAATGAAACCAAACAAAAACACAAAACCCAAGAAACTAAAAGAAAAAAAAAAACACCACCATCGACAAAAACAAACAAACTAAATCTGGTCCTGGAAGATGTGGTGTGGTCCAGTGAGTCACACGCTATATATGCCCTTTAGTGCAAACATCATTACTTCAAAGTGTTGGCTTGTTTGTTTCGCAAGGGTTTCTGGGACTAATAGAGACCCTACAGTAGGCATCAATGAGTATTAGTGTCTGTACTGTACTAGGAGACACAGGAAAATAAGGAAAATAGTTGATGGATCAGAGGAAGGGTGAAAGAACATGGAAAAGAAAAGACAGCCCAGCCAAATACTAGTGAGAGAGTGCCTCCCATCATCCATCCTTTTGAGTTTCTGCTGCAGTTATGGAAACTTTGTACCCACCCTCGAGGCCCTGGAGGTACACCTGCCCTTCTAGGATTGCTGTGCCTGGGGCAGGCTTAGGGAAGTAGATCTGGGAGAGCGGCCATCCTGGAGGGGTAGTGGGAGACCGCAGGGTGGAGTCATGGGACGTGCAAACGGAAAGACTACATCTCCCAGGCCGCCACGCTTTCCAGATGGAGTCCTAGGGCGCTGACTGCTCCCCAGTTTCCGTAGGGAAGCGCCAGGCTACCAGGGCTATTGTGCGTTACGCTGTCGCCCTCCTCTTCCCGCTGTCGCTGCCCTGTTGTTGGAGGAAAGCTTCGTTTCCTTGCCGCTGGGTTTAACCCTTTAAGTGCCAAACCCGACAGCCAGCCTGCCGGCTCCCAGGAAAGAGCAGGCAGTCTCTGCAGCTGCCCACTGGTGGGCGACGAGCCCCGAAGACCCGAGGAAGATAGCCAAAGGTAGCCTGTGTTTTTGGTCGGTCTCGGGTTTGGGGCTCTGCCAGCGTTAAGCGGTGGCATTGGCTTTAAGAAGGGGGAGGGGAGCGCGGCGCAGTCGGCCGCTTGGGGAGCCGAGGAAGGAAGCCTTGGCTGGCTTGGGAGCGCTGAGAGGCAGCCTTGGCGCCCGCGCTCTCCCCGCCTCCACCCTCGGCCGCCAAGGACTCAGCAGTGCGCTTTGAGGAGGCGATGACCAGGGGGCGTGCTGCTCGCTAGGCTGCACCCTGCCGGCCGCGTCAGAAGGCTTTGGTAAGCGTTCCTGGTCACCCGCAGACACCACCGGACTACGCGCTCCTGCCACACACCAGCGGGCGCTCCCAAGAGTTTCATTGAAACAGGTACCTGTCTTTTAAAGGGAATGGGGCTGAGTCGCCCAAAATTGGATCCTGAACGCAAGCCACTAAGTCTATTCTGCTGATTGTGCCACTGATGCTCTTGCTCTTTGTCTCTAACCCCTAGTCCCTCCGCTCTCATAACCATGGGGCATCCCCCGCTGGAGTTCAGCGACTGCTACCTCGACAGCCCCGATTTCCGCGAGAGGCTCAAATATTATGAACAGGAGTTGGAGAGGACCAATAAATTCATCAAAGACGTGATCAAAGACGGCAGCGCGCTTATCAGCGCAATGAGAAGTAAGTGGAAAGCTTCCACGAGCTGTTTCTCTGAGCAGGTGATTCTGGCCTTTAAACCTTTCTATACCACGGGGGCAGGGAGGATTTACTGTGAATCTCAACCCAGGTCTCTGAAGCTGATGGGTTTCTGAATCTTTTGAGAGTGGGGTCAGTAGAAGTGGAAGGTGTTGAAGACAAGCAGAACTTTGGGCCTTTCCCTATGGTGGCCCTGACCTTCTAAGACTTAATCTGTAGCTGGGACAGGTATCCCCCCTTGCTTTGCAGTTACTCTTACTTAGCAGATCCTTATTGAAAATCACAGTTTGCCCTACCGGTCAGACATGCCCAGCACCCCTGTCTGTCTGATAGAAGGTGCTGACCAAGGAACTACCCCAGCAACCGAAAGAATTTGGAATTTAAGGCTAAGAGCTCCAGTATAATGATTTTGTCCTAGGCTCTGGCTATTACAGAAAATTGTGGGGCAGTAAAAAATTACCCTTCCCAAATCATTTTCTAAGGAGAGCGCCTTTGCCCTTCCCCGAGACTTTTTTTCCTTTATATACTGTTAATGTCATACTCAGTCCAAGTTCAGGGTTATTGGTTGGCTTCACATACTACTGAATTCTGCTTCACTGTGGAACAAAGACCTGCCAAGTTCATGGTCCAAGGAGCCTGGATCTCCTGGGTGTAAAATACAGGGGTAGGGTGTGGGGCTGCTGCACTGAAAAGACCTTACCTAGCTTCACTTTTTCAGTGGTCACAGCTTCCTCACTTGTAGGACTATTTTTTCCTCCTCTCTGTGTAGACTTTTATTTTTTTGCTGGTTGTCAGGACGTTCAGAGAAAAAGAAAGAATCATAAACATCCCCAGAGTCTAACTAAGCCAATCCTCTGTGCCAGAACGTATACCCAAAAGAATTGAGGGTAATGATTAAGTAGAGTGATGATTATTTTTTTTCTCTCCTTGGCTGAAAGATTCATTGTGAAAGGTAAAGTCGTGGTGAAGGAGTCTCTCTATGTCTTTAATTTTGTTTGGAGTGGATTTCCCCCCACTCAATCCCATGTCAAGGCTGTGTGGATCCCCGTGTCAGGCTGTTACAGCCAAGCAACAATGAAGAGGGTCTTTAAAGCTTTGATACCATGAGAACTGCAGCCAGCCAGCGTTTCTCCTGTATCAATCCTAGTGTGTGGTTGTCTGGCCACTCTTGGTCGGAATCTGTAAACTGTTCCTTTGAGTTTGACCATCTAATGCATTGTTGTCATGTCACCTTATCAATAGTAAACCTGTGTTAGCACCTCAAAGATGCAATATTTGAAATGCTGATCCTTGCAGACTGGGAGGCCCGGCTTTTGGGTGTGTCTTTTCTTAATAGAGTTCATTGAGAGGTTGAGGCTATGGAGGTTGTGCCACTGAAATAGAAACTTGAGGACTCAGGGAAAGGAAAGGGGGACTGTTTGGATTGCAGATTTCTTCTTATTGCAAACTGTTTGGTGTGGTATTCATCATAAAAGAAAGTCCATTATAAAAGTGCTGGTTAAGAAGTAGTTTTGTAACATGTATGGCAAGCTGAAATGGTGCTAAAAATGATCAGCTAAGTCATATTGGAGTGATTAAGCGTTGTAAGAAAAAAAAGTTCAATAAAACATTTTGGAGAAAGACAAAATGTTTGGGTTTTTGTGCTTTTTTTTTTTTTCCAAGTTCTGGGGACTGAATTCAGGTCTTTGCCTGTACTAGCTACATACATAGGTCTTGGTTTTGGGTGAGTGTGTCTTAATATGTAGGTTGGGCTGGCTTTGAACTGCTGGTCTTTCTGACTTAGCATCTCAAGTGCTGGTTTAAAAGCATGCAAATGTTTTGTTAATTATGAGGCAAGTATTGGATGTTTCTTTTTTCCATGATTTCTGAGACTAAGAGTGGGAAGGCAGAGCAATCTAGAAGGCTCAGATCTTTGCACATGGGCTGCAGGTCTAAAAGCTACTCTAGGACAGGGGGCTATTTTACTATTTGTGCTGATTTTCTATTTCAGAGTCAATGTAGCTCCAAATGGGATGGGGAGGTATTAGTCTAACCTTAGGTATTAGGTATTAGACTAACCCTTGCCTTATTGCTTTCCTTTAAGCTCCTGATAAGTAGCCAAAGGCAAAGATGGAATTGTTTCCTACTATATTTGTCAGAGTAGAGTTTGTTGCTTCTTCACGCTGTGACATCCCAGCCACTTGTTTTTCAGTGTAGGAGCACACAGGTGTGCTTCTCCTAAGTGAAGGAAAGATGAAAATATCCCACTGGCAGTGGATTGTGAAGACCTGGGTTACAGTCATGGTTTCCCAATTTTGGGACCTGGCACAAACCATTTCAACAGTGAAATGTAATTCAAAAATGAAGCAAACAAATTTTAAGGAGAGAGAAATGTTAACCTTTTCCACATTTAGTAAGCACTGGATAACTTTACGGTAATGTTCAACAATAAATTTGGGCAGTATGAACTTGGTGGACTGCGCATGTAGCTCAGTGATAGAATGTTTGCCTATTGTGTGCAAGACCCTAGATTCCATCCATAGTTCTAGAATTTTTAAAAAGTCATTGCTATAATAAGGGTGGTAATTATACCCACCTCACAGGGTAATTGTCAGTCTCAATGGAATTAATCCTAAAAGGGTTTTGTAAAATGGAAATGACTAGAATAAGAACATTGCTGGTAGTCTATTTTTGATCATTAATACATCTGTTGATGAATGTATAGTTTTAAGGAAATACATAAATAGAAAAAGTTGGAAACAGCCTTTTTTCCTTGTTATGATGTTGGAAAAATTCACTCATCTGGCTACAACTCAGTAATAATCTTTGAATTCATGCACATAGATCTATCTTTGCAACTGGAACCTGGCAGTAAAAGGTAGGACAATCACTGACGTTTATTTAAATGAAATGGCTAGTTCTCTTGCAAACCTTGAGACATGGCACAGTGAGCTGCAAAATCCATCTGTAATTTTTCTTTAACCCAGGTGAGACACTTAATGTAGACTATATATAGTTCGTGGACTAAATACCATTCATTCAGTAAATACCTGTGCTGCACATACTATGTTCTAATCTTTGTTAGGATGACTGGTAGATACACAGAATGAGTCACAGGTGGATATTGACCTCAGGAAGTTCTGAGACTAGTAGTAGAGGTATGTAGAGGAGAAATTATTGCTGTTTCTGAGACTAGTAGTAGAGGTATGTAGAGGAGAAATTACTGCTGTATAAGTTATTAAAGTTCAGAGCTTTAGAGTTGGATGATGGACATGATTGTATGTGACCTTAGAGAGAGGAAGAGAGCTCATTTCTCGGTGGAAGGCAGGAAGCAAAGGAAGAGCTAGCATTGGAGCTTGCCAGAATTAACAGCACTTTGGCTTATTAAGCTGTTCCCTTATACCTGTGATTTCTTATTTTAAAAAATGCTTTCGGATGTTATTCTTTATGGACAGGCTATGCCAAAAGAAATGGCTAGGCAAGAGTGTAGTTTTAGCTGTGTTTTAGGAAGAGTCGCTGAGAGATTATCAAAAGGGATGGGTTAGCATTCTTACACAAATGTTTGTGACTTTCTTTTAGACGGGGGCCTCATATAACTCAGGCTTATTTTGAATTCACTATGTATCCGGGCTGGCCTTGACTTCATTATCTTTCTTTGTCAGTGTTTCCAGGGCTGTGATAAGGGAAGTGTGCCACCAAACTTGGCTATTTGTGACATTTAACATGTTTTGCATTTTTGGTTTTGCTTTATTTATTTATTTATTCATTTATTTTTTTAAAGATTAATTTATTTATTATGTATACAGTGTACAGAAGAGGGTACCAGATGTCATTATAGATGGTAGTGAGCCACCATGTGGTTGCTGGGAATTGAACTCAGGACCTCTGGAAGAACAGTCAGTGCTCCCAACCTCTGAGCCATCTCTCCAGCCCTTGCTTTATTTTTTAAAGCATGATCTTGTTCTGTAGCCCAGGCTTGCCTGAAGCATGCTAAGTAGCCCAGGCTGACTTCAAACTTTATAATCTTTCTGTTTCAATTTCCTGAATGCTGAGTATACAGGAATGAACAACCACAGCCAACTAGAGTATAATATTTGAGTTGATATCTCAGGCAGACTTTAGGCTCAAAATTCTCCCACCTTAGCTTCCTTTGTGCTGGGAATGCCTGTATCACCATCATGCCTATATTTTTATATTGTTCGAGATTAATAAATCTTGTGTGTACATTATTGTATTATATATATTTTAGACTCCAGAGCCATGCATTCACCCACAATTAACCCTGCTGTTGTGTGAAACAAGCATTCTAGGAAAACTTAACTTTGAATGATTTTCAGACGCTTCTCATATATTATATTTTATTCTTTAGAATTTTGTCAAGCATTAAAAATACTGCTAGTGGTGGCATGTGCACCTAGCACTTAGGAAATAAAGGCCGGAAAACTGAGAGTTCAAAGCAAACCTGAGACAGAATGTGTTGTAGGACATCCTGGGATGTAACAGAGAGATCCTGTGATTTAAAAATATATATAAAAAGAAAACTTCCCTAAAATGTGAGAACCATTTTTAGTGTTGCTGGGGGAGAGTGATATATAAAAATAGTGCACTGGGCTTGTTTTACCACCTATAGTTTGCAGGCCTTTGGTAAAGCTGTTTAAGTTAAATCAACCTTTACTGGCAGTTCAGCAAATGTAATTATTGATAGACTGGAATGCTGTATCTCATATTTTCTAGGAAATTGTTTTATTTTGGTGTGCTATGAATTCTGTCTGCTGTAGATTTAAGGATCCCAGGCTCAAAGGACTCAGAAAGAAGAATGGACTTTCTGGAAGTGGGTTAATGGGGCTGGAGTATCTGTGGGAAAAATCTCAGTCTCACTACCTTCAAAAGCTGTTACCTTCTTAGTTAATTATTTTCAAATGTTTATTTGCTGGGTTTTTTTTTTTCTATTTTGGTGTGACAGAGTCTTGCTATATAACCCAGGCTAGCCTCCAAGTTGTAGCCATCTTCTTGCTAGTTCTGGGATTACAAGTATGTACCACAATACCCACATATTCTGTTTTTATTGTTTTAATTCAAGAAAACTTTCTTTTATTTTGCAGTGTAGAAATTGAATCTAGGGCCTCACACATGCTAGAGAAGTGCTCTACCACTGAGCTGAATCTCCAGTACAATTGCTTGTCTGTAGGCTAGATTGAATGAATTGCAGTCCCTGAGATAAATCATCTAAATTTATTAGTCAACAAATCATCTAGATTTATTAGTCAACAGGTCTTGGCCCCTTATGTCTTAGGGAAAGGGAATGTGACAGTCTTCAGGGAGAAAGGCTTTCAAAGACTAGAAACTGCGATTAGCAAAGAGAACTATTGTATAATAGCAAAGGATGCTAGTTGGTTATGATGTGGTTTGTGCCAACAAAAAGGGGAAGGAATAGAAATCCTGCAGCTTTCACTTCTAAAATTTTGTTGTGTATTGTAGTTTGACAATTTCAGAAAGGAATAATTAGACTAGTTATGGAATTCATGTTTACAACTATTTTCACAAATAATATTTTAGTGCACAAAGGGGTATTTAAACAAAAAATAAAATAAAATTTAGCATTTCAAAACTAAATGTGATACCATGCATATGTAAAACAGATGGTTACACATAACCATTATGCATCTGTTGTTTTAGATCCAAACTAGCTGGTATTGTAGTTTATACCTGGAATCCCAAAACTCAGAAGTTACTGACAGGAGGATCAGGAATTCAAGGTCATTGTCAGCTTCGTAGTCCAGCCTGTGATTCAGGAGCCCCTGTCTTAGAAAAACAAAAGTAAATAAATAAAGACATCTAGCCTAGGGTGGTGGCATACATATGTAATCTCAATATTTGTGAGATGGAGGCAGGCATATAAGGAGCTCAAGGTCATCCTTGGCTATGTATCATTTGAGGCCAGCCTCAACAGTTTCTGTCTCAAGAGAGAAAAAAATTCCCAGTGTTTTCATGTTGCTGAGATAAAATGCCCTGGCAAAATTAGCCTAAGGGAGAATGGGTTTCTTTTAGCTATCAGATATAATCTATCATGGTGGGAAGTGAATGCAGCAGGAATTTGAAGCAGCTTCTCACATCCCATCTGCAGTCAGAAACAGAGACCAATGAATTCGTCCTGCTGCTTTGTTCCTTCTCTCCATATATACAGTCCTGGGTCCTCCGCCCATGGATGCTCCTGCCTACAATTAAAAACAGCCTTCCCAAATCACTTAATCAAGATAAATCAAGATAACCCACAGCAGGCTTGTCTGAAGCTCATCTCCTGTGGATTCTAGATTCTGTCAAGTTAAAATTAAACATTGACCGTCACAGATGCATTCTGTACTAAAAATGTATATGAATTTGATACAATGGTTATATTATAGTATATAATTTGTGTAATTTTGGTACCATAGTCTTAATTTTTTTTAAAAAACCTACTTTTTTAGTCTACACTTTTACTTTATTTTGATAGTTAATTACTATTTTATTTCATATGCATTTGAAGACAAGACTTTTACATGTTTACACTGAAGTCACCTTTGGTAACTTTTCAAATTACAGTGTGGCAACTTTGATGCCTGTCTATGGATTGCATTCCTGGGAGAATAGGCTGTCTCCAAACCTGCTATTAGCTACTTGTGTGATCTTGAGTAAACCTCTGACTTTTGAGTATGAGTTTTATTATTTCTAGAGTTTAGGGTTTATTCAGTGATCAGGAAGGTTTCTTCTGGATTAGCATTCTGTTTTCTGGTTACCATTGCTTTACTCAGTAAGTAATGAGATGATTCTGTCAAAATCAAACAAGTGCATTTTGATTCTAAGAGAGTAGGCCACAGGAAAAACAAAACTAAGATATTACGCTGGCCTATATGAGTGTGAACATGCTGAGTGATTTTTGTGGGGAGGTGTCAAGCTGATGCCTTTCAATTATGCCCAGAATAGCTGGGAGTCTCTGTGGAGGTGGGTTTAGTGCCACAATACATAGGAATGTGATGTGATGTATGTTCTTACTCACAAGTTAAACTGTCATAATTTCAGTGATGCTTACTTAATGCCCTTGAGCATACAGAGTTGTTTTAGACCCCCAGAGGAAATTGATTGATTTCCTGGTGTGTGATTTAGGGCTGCTTTTAGTAGATGTGAAGCAGTGCTCAGTGGGATTTAATGCAGCTGTATTACCATGTTTGTTAGAAAGTCTTCTGAAGATTTTCATTGTAGTATAGCTGGACTGAGGGTACAGTGGGAACTATGTTGGAAAAATGTGACAATTGATGAGAAGTAATTTTATTAGGGGTGGAGGAGTAGTGCTGTGGTAGGCTTCTAATGATTTTAGCTTGACTTGCCTATTAAGGGAAGTTTTCCAATCAGGCTTAAGGACGGTGAAGGAAAATGACTTTCCGACATAGCCCAAACCATTTGTTTAATCTGGCATCTGTTTCTCTAATCAGCACTACAGAATTTTCCTAAAAGCTCATGAGGATCTGGAAAGATACACAGTTTTCCAGGGGAGTACCCTAGAAATCTCTAGCTGATTTTTTTCTAGTCATAGGATCTTCATGAGGCATTGCCAGGCTTACATCAAGTCCTAGACCTCTGCCACATGTGTCTTGGGGAATGAACTGAGGTTGTTAAGCCTAGTGGTAAGTACCTTCATTTACTGAGCCATCTTGTTGGTCTAATTACAAATAAATTGAAAAGAAGTACAAGACCTTTACACTGAAAATTACAAAACATTATTGAAAGCTGAAGATAATGTATAATGCACCATTTTTTTAAAAGACAAATTCTTTTTTTAATATTTATTCTTATTTTATGTGAATTGGTGTTTTGCCTGCATATATAACCGTGTAAGGATGTCAGATCTTGGAATTCCAGACAGTTGTTAGCTGCCATATGGATGTTGGGAATTGAACTCAGGTCCTCTGGAAGAACAGTCAGTGCTCTTAACCACTGAGCCATCTCTCCAGCACCCCTGTGATCTTAATAATCATAAACCTGTCAGGTATACTCATGCACCATGTTGTGATTCCATTTATCTTCCTTAATAACTGTCAAAATAATAACCTTTTTTTTAAACTTTATTTATTTATTTGCCTTGGTGTTTGACTGGAACTGGAACTACAGACAGTTGTTAGCTGCTATGTGGGTGCTGGGAATTGAACTCAGGTCCTCTGGAAGAACAGTCAGTGCTCTTAACCACTGAGCCAGCTCTCCAGCCTGGTAGAAATAATTTTATTCAGGAAAGAAGATTAAGCCCAGTTATCTTGTCTAGAACTTCTAGTACACTTTCATAAATAGGGAAAACTGAAAAGTTATGCTTGATAACACACATACAACTTTATACACATATATGTATATGTATGTGAATAATGCTTACAATTCAATTAAAAAAATCCAATTAAAATGACAAAAATAGGAGCTGGAGAGATGACCCAGCTGTTAAGAGCACTGACTACTCTTCCAGAGGACCCGGGTTCAAATCCTAGCACCCACAGGGTAGCTCACAACTGTCTGAAACTCTCATTTTAGGGGATATGATACCCTCATACAGACATACATGCAGGTAAAATACCAATGCACTAAAAATAAATAAATTTTAAAAAATGACAGGAGTAGCCAAGTATGGTGGTACACACCTGCACTTCTTTTTTTTTTTTCTTTTTTTTTGTCTTTTTATCATTATTGCTATTATGAACAAAGAAGTCACACTTTCTATCCTTGTATATCCTTATTCAAGGTTCCTTCCCCCTCCCACCACATCAGGTCATTCTTTCTTCTCCACATCTCCCCATCTCCTCCCTGGACAGGCAGCACACACCTGCACTTCTAACCCTGAGGAGGTTGAGGCAGGAGCGTCAGGAGCTCAAGGTCATTCTCAACCATATAGTTAATTCAAGGCCCCTGGATTATTTGAGAATCTGTCATCTGAAAGCAAAGCCAAACAAACAAAAAGCAAAATAGGAGCAGGCAAGTGGAGAAGGCACTTAACTCCAAGTTTGACTAGTGGATTTCCTTCTCTGGGACCCACTGTGAAAGGAGAAAACAGAGGCCTGTAAGTATTCCTTTGGCCTCCACATGCATGCTGCGTCATGGATGTACCCATGCACATACATATATACCTAAATAAACATAAAGTTAGAAGCAAGTAGGGACAAACATTAAAAATATGACCAGTTGAGTTCAATGAGATGGCTCAGTAGGAAAGGATTACCAAGCCTGATGCCCTGCATTCCATTCCTGGAACCCATGTAGTAGAAGGAAAGAATTTACTAGTGTGGTATTTTCGCACCATTACGCTTGGCTTAAAAATCACTCTTTAGGGAAATGCAAGGGAAAACCATAATAAGATATCACCTCTCATCCACTAGGATAGCTACAATACCAAGACAAAACATTATTGGAGAATTTGCAACCCTATTTATTGTTGGTATTTGTAGCATGTTGTAGCCACTTAGAAAGTTTAGTTGTTAATCTTTGGCAATTCTTTAAAAATGGTTAGGCAATTTTTCCACAAATGAATAATTCCACTATCTTATGTATGTATGTATGTATGTATGTATGTATGTATGTATGTATGCATGTATGTATGTATCTAGCTATCAGAATTATTTATAATGACCCAAAGTGGGAAATAACCTAAATGCTCATTAGTTGAGAGGTGAATAAATGTACAATGAAAAGCTATTTATAATACATATTACTTATAATACCTTTCCAGAAAGTCAACCTCCTTTGAGTATTACCAGGCTAATGTTTGCTCAGGGTTTGAGGGTTAAATGTATTGTGACTGTCAATAGGTAAGGAGTGTCTTGTTTGGAGTTGTACACATTTCTTAATTACCATATGATGGTGTTTGTACAGCTTTGTGAGTATGCTAAATCCCACCTAGTTGTAGACTGGGTGAATTTTATGGTGCATAAGTAGTAACTTTGAGCTGTGTTTAAAACATACAATGATACTGTGTTTGGAAAAGCAGAAGTGCTTTTTTTTTTTTTTTATAAACTTAGACATGTCTTCCGTTCTCCCTTGTGTCAGACTTGAAAGACTGTTTTGAAAGATTCACATCTGTAGCATCTGTATCTCCATGCAAAAGGAAGCCAAGAAAGAGAACTACTCCTTTTGTGACCAGGAGGAGCTCGAACCCAATTTGGGACTAACATGGAATTTTCTGGTTTCCCTTTCCAGGCACATTGTTCACTGTACTCTGAAGCAGGTACCTTGCTTGGATTTATTTGGATGCTCTTTGTTGGGACTGGAGAGTGTGTTTGTTTGAAATGACCCAGTTGGCAGCAAAATACTATGTTATTGGAAAGTTCTCCTTTATTCTTTGCCTGTATCATGGCTGAGATCAGATATTTTCCCTGTTGAGCAGTCTCCTGACACCGTAATTAGCATCTGATGGTATTTTCTTTCCTTGTTGTATAATGGTAATATATCTTGGTAGTGTGATACCTGCCCCTTTTGGCACTTCCCTAGGAGTCTAGAGTAGTTGGTAGGGCAGTTCTAGGGGCCTCGCATTGCTGCTCATCTGTTGACCTAATGCAAACAGCTGCTCTTTGTGTAGTGTGTAGTATACACTGGGAAATGTGTGACATTACTCATGGGTGACAAATTCCTCTCCCCTCCCTACTTTATTTTTGTCCTAGGGCGGCATGGAATTTCTCACAAGTGGCAAGCAATAGGCCCAACAGTGCAGCACCATATTAGGAACTTCACAAAAGGCAGTTCTTTTGCAAAAGGTTTTCATTAAGGACTTCACAAAAGTTCTTCACAGAAGAAGGAGAGCCATACTTCAGTTTCCAACTCTCTTTCCAGAGCCAGGTTATCGTGGAAATGCTTTTTTCTGTGACTAGAAAAATATGTACTATGCATATGACAGTAGACAGCTGGAAACTAATGTTGAATACACCCATCCCTAATTTGTTAGGTGGGGGAGGACAGTGGAGAAGCTTTTGCAGTTTCCCCTTACAATTTCCTTTAGAGCAGAGAAATCAGAAACAGGAGGGTTGTACATACGGTGCGTCCCTGCACAGTGGACACATTGCATTTCTCTTGTCCTTGAAATGCCAGTAAAGCCATCTTCCATTCAGTTGATCTGGTGAGGTGGTCTTCAGAGTGCATGCCCGACTTTTGAGGGATGATTGTGAATGGTACTAGATGGAGAGAGAAGAGGGAACAGTGTGCTAATTGGCAGGCAGCTCAGCCAGGGCTTGCACAGTTTTGCTGGTGGAATAGAAGGGGAGAGAAAGCTGGGGTTTCTTGGCATTTTGTTTGCTTGTCCTTTGTGAAGAACAAACAGATGCTATTTAACCATTTTCCTCCTCCTCCTCCTCCTCCTCCTCCTTCTCCTCCTCCTCCTCCTCCTTCTTTGGATGAGGATCTCACCATATTTCTCAGGCTGTTCTCCAAAGATCCTCCCACCTTAACAAAATAAGTAGTTGGGATGTAGGGCCCATTGTATGGGAACCTAGCCATTCCCCCTCCCCCCGCCACACCTCTCCCTTTTCCTTCTCCTTCCTTTCCTGACAGTGACTTACTGTGTAGCCTACACATGACAAACTCATGATCTTTTGGGGGTTGCAGGCCTGTATCATCATGCTCCCCCCTCCCCGCTTTTTACCAATGGGCAGTCCCTTGCCAGAAATACAGCACAAAGAGCCTTTGTGACATCTCATTAAACTCTTCCATATTTCAGATGAGGAAACTGAGGACCAACACATGTCTTAGAGCCAGTTAATCCCAGAATTGGTACTAACCCTAATATCTGTCCCATCCCCACGCTGTGTGTGTCTGACCTTCTCCAACCTCCGCTTGCTGAGCTGCATTTTTTATTTTCAGAATCATTTCCACTTTGTGAGAGTCTCTTGGGTGCTCTAGCCAAGAATGCACCTCCAGTGTGGGCCTGCATACAATCATACAACCACACATTTTATAGATCTGCTTATTGGAGTAGGGGAAGGTTCAGTGAGTCTGAAATTAAAGCTGTAGGATTTTTGGTTGATTTTTGCATGTCAGAACCTGGTGATATAGAAGATCAAGAGAACTTCTTTAACTGAACACTCTGGTCTGTGAGTGAGGGAAAAATCATTCTAATACAGTCCAGTTAGAGTTTTAAGTATAACAATGTTCATCTTGGGTAACAAGGTAAAGGGTTATGTTTGTGTGTGTGTATGTGTACAGTGTGTGTGTGTGTGTGTGTGTGTGTGTGTAATCCTGCATGTGGATCAGAGTGTAAACTTATCATTTCCAAAGTACTTTATAATTCACAAGGTCTTTTCTTTAAATGATATTTTTATTTTTTGAGAATTTTATACAATATTTTTTGATCATATACTTTTCTGCTTCCTCAATTCCTCCCAGATCCCCTCTACCTCTCTACCTAGCAAACTTCATGTTCTTTCTGAAAAGGCCATTTAACAGGCATTCTTCAACTCAATCTGAGAAGTTCACAGAGGAACTTACTTCTCAGATTTTGTTAATTTAGGTTTGCACTAATCAGGTTTGTTGTTGTTGGGTTTTTTCTTTTTCTTTTTTTGAATGTTTCCACTGTCTGAAAATTGTTAAGGTTGGGGACTACCATATATTGCTTGACCCCATAATATCTTTGTGTTTATATTAATGTCACAGGCAACAGTGATGCATATAAATGAGGACAGCAGTGTGTTGGGATGCAGCTTAGTGGTGGAGCATGTGCCTAGCATGCATGACTGTGTGTGCTGTCATCAGTACCATACAAAACATATCCTTTTTATAGTATTTTTCAGTTCATCAGAGTTTCACCTGTGATCTCACAACCACATGAGTTCACCAGGCAGGTCATTATGTTGTAAAAGTAAAGTAACCCAGAGCAGGCAAAAGTCCTCATTTTACTGATGATGAAATTAAAGTTCAGGCATTTGTTCAAAGTTAGTGCAGAATTTGGATTCTGAGGGCTTTTTTTAAAAATTTTTTTCCTGCTCGGTCACACTGTGTCAGGAGTCAGCAGTTATGCCTTGTCTGAGTTTGTGACATCTTTGTCTCTGTCCTGTATAATACCTTGCTGTAGGCACTCAGCCTTCTGCTCCCGGAACCCAGTCTCCTTATACCATCTCTTCATGCAGCTTCAGCACTCTGGCATTTGGCCGAGGTATTATGCAGCTAGCTCCCTCTCCCTGCAAGACCCCAGGAGGCCCTTTCAGGCACCATTCCTTATTGTGCCTTGGTTTTTCATTTGCTCTCTTTGCCAACTGTCTCTCTTTGACAGTTCATATGCTCCACTTCAAATTGTGATTTGAAGTCTTTCAGACTTTTGCTGCCACGTGACAGGCAGCTTCCATTCAAAGAGCTCACAAATATTGGTAAAGCCATAGAGGTATTTAGGCCTTTCCTCTTAGCCATGCACCTTTAATCTGGTCCTGCTGCCTTGGCAGTGGGGGAATAATTGGCCTGGTTTGGGAGGAGCGCCCTATTATAGGGATTTCCACTGCACTAGGCAGCTTTGTGTTAGCTAGCCTATGCCTGGCATCATTACTGAAGCAATTAATTGTTGCTTTTGGGTCAGGTCTAACAAGTCCAGCAAGATCTGGCTGATTGAAGCATTCAGTTGTCCACTGGGCAAGACAACACTTGCTTGGTTGGTCTTCTCTCCAGGGAGAAGAGAGAGAGAGAGAGAGAGAGAGAGAGAGAGAGAGAGAGAGAGAGAGAGAGGGAGGGAGGGAGGGAGGGAGGGAGGGAGGGAAAGAGAGAGAGAGAGAGAGAGCTTTAGAAATTAACAATTCTTTTAGAACTACTGTTGCATTGCTAATGTAGTTTCTGGCTATTCTGGAGACTTCTGGTCTTAAGTTTCTCATGGCATGCATATAAGTTTATGAGCCATGCAAGAGTTAATAGCATGATGTTTAATTTTTCTTTTTAATTAACTTGCAGTAACTCTATTTATGGGCTACCGTGTGACAGTTCATTCCATAGACACAGTACACACTGATCAAATAAGGGTGAGCTTTATTGTCTTACAATGTCTGACATCTGGAGACACTGAGTACTTTCTTCTAGTTCTTTATAACGTATATAGTAACTAATTGTGAGCTATAGTCACCCCATTATGTTGTAGACCAATACATATTTTCCCTTGCCTGTATTTTGGTGCCCGTCATCTGATTCCCCACTATTCTACTCCTCACCCCGTCTCAGTTTCTAGTAATTAGTATCCCTTTTCTTTCAGTTTAAGGTAAACTTTTTAGCTTACACAGATAAGCAAGAACATGTTGTGTTTGTTTTCCTGTGCATGGCATATTTCATGCAGTATACACCCCTCCATTCCAGTTCCATTAATTTTGTCACAAATGATAGCACTTCATCTTTTATGATTGGATAACAATCCATTGCATTTAATTTTCTAAATTTTCAATTGTACTCATTGCATATGATTCTCAAGAGCCAAGTATAGTGGTACATGCCTATAGTTTTAGCACTAGAGAGGCAAAGATGAGAGGATTGCTGTGAATTGGGAGGCAGTCTGGGCTACATAGTGAATTCTAGGCCAACCAGTGCTATGTAGTGAGACTCAGTCCCCAAACATACAAAAATCAAGAAAAAAAATTTTTTTTAATTAAAACAGTGTCATTGCAGGGCGGTGGTGGCGCATGCCTTTGATCCCAGCACTTGAGAGGCAGAGGCAGGTGTGGAGGCAGGTGGATCTCTTCGAGTCAGAGGCCAGCCTGCTCTACAGAGCAAGTTCCAGGGAAGGCTCCAAAGCTACACAGAGAAACCCTGTCTTGAGAAACAAACAAACAAAAACAAAAAAGTCATCTCGGCAAAAAAAGATATATGTAGCCCTGCTCTGTCCGTTGAGCCTGTGGAGATTCTGGTTTTCTAATGGTGATGAGAAGCTGAATGAATCCCTGTGGTTAGCTTTGAGATGTTCTGTTGCTTTTCATCTTTGAGAATAATTGCTTGAGGGAAATTTCCTAGCTTTAAATCATTCCTCTTTTGCTTTTTGTTGAAGGTCCTAGGAATGAAGGAGAGGTGATAGTTGTCATTTTCCTATCTGGAGCTCTTTTTTCTCTTTATTCTAAAGCAGGGGTCAGGATGCCATAGCATGTGGCTAAATCTTATGAACCACCCATAATAAGAATCACTCATAATAAATAGTATGTACTAATGTAGAAAGCAATTTAGTGCGCAAGCTCATCCCTTTGATTTTATATCAGTGATTGATATGGCAAATGGCAGAATTAGTTCATTGAGTCAGAGAAAACAGTAGCATTCACAAGACCTAAATAGGTGGAGCAATGTTGATTGGCAGTGGTTGGGCCTGGCAAGGCATCTCATTCTTTGAATGTGTCTGGCCTTAGCAGGGTTGTGTAGTGAGGTGTGCAAGGAAGAGGTTCTGGAAATAGCCTACTTTCTCACACAGTAACAATGCTTGGCATCCAGTAGGCACTCTTAAGTATTTTACCATTTGAATGATCCAAGTGTTGACCTTAAACATCATTTTCCTAGTTCCTACTCTGAGGCATAACACAAGGTCAGTTGTGATATTGGTGGTTTACTTTCCTTAGTATCCACTCAAAATCACAATGGTTCTCTAGTAAAACTTTCCTTTTTTGTTTGTTTGGACAAAGTTACATTCTGTAGTCCAGGTTCCTTTCCAATTTCAGTCCTCTTGCCTCTTCCAATCTGTCTTTGGGTATTGGGGATCATTTGTGAAGGTCCATTTGTGTATGTCTATTAAGCTCTGTGATGAACTGCCCAGTTTAGGCGACAGAGAAGCAACCTGCAGTCCTGCTGTCAGAAAAGAGCAAGTTTTCAATGTCCCACACTCTCTTTGTCTTGAGTTAACAGGGAGTTCTTTTCTGTCTTTGATAAATTTGGGAACTTGTGGTTCATTAAAGGTGGCAGACAGAAGCTCTCTTTGTAGATAACAATGATGTAATGTACCAAGAAGCGAATGCTACAAGACAAGAGCCACAGAAGTCATCCCAGGCTATACCGCACACAGGCAGGCTGTTTGCAACAGGCCAGATAATATTTCACTGAGGCCTCAAGAAAAGGAGTGTTATGGATAACTTTTCAGTTCCTTCCATTCCTATTTATTCTTTGTGTTTGATTATATGATTTTTATTTCATCGGAGTTATTTTGGTTTGATGTGATAAGGGTATTTTCTTGAAGTGTGGCAGCTCATGTTATTTCTGGCACCTGTACTAAAATGGAGTGAGTTGGACTCTGAACCTTCGCTTATGAGAATACTCATAGGTTCTCCTTTGTAAGCATGGCCAAGAGAATAGGAAACTGCTTTTAGAAGGTTCTGGGAGGTCATGTAGTGCAGCCTTCTCCTCAGCCTGAGAACTGGAGAAGACATAGTGTTAGATTGTTGCCTTGTAGATTTTTTTTTTTCTTCAGTAATTTCTGTACTTGGAGAGCATTAGATACTGTTTGGCTGTGGGAATTTATAACTTTTTTAAACTTCAAGGTTTTCATTAAGTTTTCTATTTTTGTCATTTGATGTACTTATAGGACATTTGTGATGGAAAGAGTTGAACTTTTACTCTTCACTCTCAGCATATTTGATATCTGGGAAATTAGTTTTTTGAGCAAAGAATGGCACAGTTTAGTATAATGTACTTGCAGAAATTAAGATTTTCTTTGGACATCTTGCACAGGCTTGATGGGAGGCTAAATTTTGCTGAATCACCATGGGAGGCCTTACCTTTTAGGAGGAGAGGAATGGGGGTGGGGGGCAGGGGAGGCTGGGGGAGGGGAGGAGGGATGAGAGGGGGAATTAGTGGTTGGCATATAAAATGAATAAAAAATGTCTTAAATTCCTTTGGAGGCATACAGACCTGGGTTGTGGACTTGCCTGGTGACATTTGGCTAGCTATGTAACTACCCTCTCTCCCCTCATGTGTATGTGTGTGTGTGTGTTCACATATGTGCATGTACACTTGGGGTGTGTGGATGTTAGATGGCTCCCCGTAGTTGTTCTATACCTTTTTTTTTTGAGACAATATCTTTCCTTGAACTTGGAGCTTATTTATTTGGATCTAACTCTTCTTTTGCTGTTTTGAGAGAAGCCAGTGAGGATGAGATGCAGCCTTGTATATATGGTGAGGCTGGCTACCCAGGCAGCTCCTAGGATCCTGGTATCTCTGACCTTCTCCTTCCCAACACTGTGGGTACAGATGTGTGCCATTATGCCCTGGCTTTACATGGGTACTGGAGATCCAGGCTCAGGTTCTTATCCCTGCATAACAAGCACTTTACCCAGTGAAACACCTCCCTAGTTTCTATAAGTTTCTTAAAGTCTCAGCTTTCTCAACTATAATTGGAAACAGCGCCAACTTTGCTCATTGAACATAAATGCATGAGATAATGTAGTTGAGAATATTATACCCTTTCACATCTCTGCAGTGCTGGGGACTGAATTTAGGATCTTGCACATGATAGGTAAATGTTGAACTATATCTTCATAGTTAAAAGTTCTTAACGAACTATTTAACACTTACACATATGGTAGTGTTTATGTCATAAACTTAATTGGGTAGTACTGGTAACTTAGCTGGAGTTTTATGTATATCGTTCTTTGAAAATTCCAGAATACATTTTAGGATGTGACAAGCAAAGGAATGTAAGTGTAAATATGCACTGTCGGAGGGTTCTATGGGTACTTAAGTGACAGCAAAGTAGGAACTAATGAGAGAGCCTTCCCAGGGCACCATGTCAGGTTAACCTCATTCTCACACAAGGTAATAGTGTGTCTCATTCCCTGTAACCTCCCCCGTCCCCATGTACCATTTGTAGTGCTCTTGAGTATACTAGTATATCTCCAGTATGGTACTTCTGATGGTACCAAGAAAAGGGGCAGTCTTTAGGTGTTAGAGTCCCTAACACAGTGCCTGGTTCTCAGAATTCTTTATTTTATCTGAATGTACTAGACGACAGCCCTTTTTTTTTCTAGTATTGAGATCCCAAACAGTTAAGTGGCTTGTTGAAGGATTCAGGGACTGCGTGGGCTTATTGATAATGGGTTATCTGCTTTGCTTCTTACCCACCATTCTTTCCTTTCTAGGCTTTCCTTCCGGTCACTTGGTCACTTTGTGAATATTATGCAGTAGACACTTCCTCCTTATCAGCTTGCTTCTTCTTAAACTAGGAGAGTGGGTTAAAGTGTAATAGGAGTGGCATGTAGCAATTCAATGAAATTGTTGCAATCTATTCATGGTATTTTTTTAAAGAAAAAATCCAATAAACCTAGGAATAGTTGAACATGAAGAAAAGAAAGGAAAGAAATCACATCAAAATTTTGCCTAATGCATCAGAGTTGAAGTTGAACCAAAGGCCCCTGGGTTTGAGTAGGGAAGGATAGACAGCCCTGGTATGGATTTTTCAGGCAGGTGCGGTTGGCTTGGAGGTTGAACATATTAACGGTAGTGTGTGTTATGGATGCAGAGGGGAATGAGACCTTTTGTAGCAGGGAGTCCTTGAATCTACCTACACTCTCTGTGATATTGATTAGTTTGCAGTTGTTTTTCCTGATAAAGCTACAGGGCTGGGCTAACAGACAGTGACTGCAATGTTATGAGAACTCATTTCAAAGAATAGACAGACTCTGTCTCTAGAAAGATGGCCTTTTTTGACCTTTCTTTTTTTTTTTTTTATAAACTATGCTCCAGTTGTTATAGAAGTCATTAAAAACCCCAGAAGACATTCACAAACAGGATCTCTTATACACTAGACCTAAACATGCTGGAGAGGAATAGCTTCACCATGATGGATGACTGTTTCTCCTGCCTGTTTTCTCTTTGCTTCTTGCTTGGCTTAGAATCATTGCAGCAGCTGTTTCTGGTGGCCGGATGCAGTGGCCAAGGTGTTACTGAATCAGGGATACTCATTTCTAGTCTACTATTTGAAATGTTCTAAAAGATTAATATTGGAGAGTAAAAGAAGCATTTCCAAATGAAAGTCCATATTAAGTTTCCACTTTTTGTTTTCAGGTCTCAAGTAGTACATAGTTCAGATAGGACCTCCATTCGCATTTATTTGAACCATGTTAAGCAAAGTCTTCTCAGTTATGAAATAGTCTTTTCACTCTATATCCTTATGTGGTTAGGAAAGAGGCTATGTTAATAATGTCTGATAAATAGTTGTTTGGTTTATTGAGTTAGGGACTCATGGTAGCCTAGGCCAGTCTGGATTTCACTATGTAGCCATGGTTGGCCTTGAAATCTTGATCCTTCTGGCTCCACCTCCTACATTTTATGCTATAGGTATGTGCCACCAAGCCTGACTCTGTTTTTGAGATGGGGTTCACTATGGATCTCAGGATGCTACCAATTTGTTTATCTTCAAATTTGTTTATCAATCTGTTATCTTTATCTTTGTTTATCTTTGGAGTGCTAGGGATTATAGGCATGTACCACCATGCCAAGCTGATAATTTTAAAGTGTGGCAAAATGGATACAATATAAAAGATACCATCATAGCCATTTAATTTCTCCCCGACTCAGTGGTAGTGATGGAACTCACCAAGGGCATGCCACTGACCTACACCCCAGCTCTGTCAGAACCATTTTTAAGTGTATGGTTCATTGATGTTAAATACATTTACAGTGCTGTGCAGTTACCAACATGATGAATTGTCCAGAACTCTTTTCATCTTGTAAAGTTAAACCTACCCTCATTAAACAATTGCTTCCAATTGCCTCTTGCCTCTTGCCTCTGACAGCTGTTATTCTATTTTGTGTCACTAAGAATTTCACTAAAGTAAGTATCTCATATAAGTGGAACTGTACACTATTTTCCCTTCTGGATTTAACATACAATGATATTGTAATCTGTGTTAGACTTTTATGACTTTTAAAGGCTGAATTGTGTGCACAAACCAAATTGTACTTATTCATTCATATATTCCACCTTTTTGCTACTGTGAAAAAATGCTGTGATGAGAGCAAGCAAGTGCAAATATGTCTTTGACATTTATTTTGGGCGTTTGCCCTGATGTGGTCTGAGTGTGTCCCTTAAAATTCATATGGTGGACACAATTTGCAACACAACAATATTGAGAGGTATGGCTTTTGGAAAGATATTCAGGTCTCTAGGTTCTGCCCTCAGGACTGGATTAACACTGTTCAAAGAGTTTGATGGCCAAACTCTCCCACTTTGACTTTGGATTTTCTGAGGCATTTGGCTCCTTTACAGGATGCAGGCTTAAAGATGCCATCTTGAAAGTAGAGCCAGACCTCCACCAGATATCCAGGAATCATTATAGTACCTTCATTTTTGACTTACTGGAGTCTCAGATTTTTCATTTGGGTTTTTTTTTTTTGAGGCAAGATCTTACTTTTAGTCCAGGCTGGCTTAGAATTCACTGTGTAGCCAAGGCTGTCCATGAACTCATGGCAAACATCTTGTCTTAGACTTCCAAGTGTTGGGCCTCTAGAAGTAAACCATTATACCCATCCAGTGTCTGTAATTGTGAGAAATAGATATAGAAAAACATACCTTTTTTGAGAGCTAGGTCTTGCTATGTAGTCAAGGCTGGCCTTGAACTCACCATTCTCTTGCTTTTACCTTCTGAATGATTAGATTATAGTTACATGCTAATATGCTTGACCAAAACATTTAAAATAAACTACCCTGTTTGTTATTTTTGGTTTAGTAGCACAAATGTACTGTGGCATACTTCAGAAGTACAATTTCAGTATCATATAGTAATTCCATTCAAATTTTTTTGAAGAACATAATACATACTTTTTACATTTTCTTCAGATTTCATAATATATATTCAAATTTATTCACCAAAGCACTGGATGAGTGACTTTGATTTAGACTGAAGAACAATTCTTAATTAGTAGTTGAAGTGGTAAGATCCCTGCCCATTGTATGTGGAGCTATCCCTGGGCTGGTGGTTTTGGGTTCTATAAGAAAGAAGAGCAAGCAAACCATAAGGAGCAAGCCAATAAGCAGTACTCCTCTGTGGTCTCTGCTTCAGCTCTTGCCTTCAAGTTCCTGCCATGTTCAAATTTCTGTCCTGAATTCCTTCAATGACAACAGTGATATGCTCAACTTGCTTTTGAGCATGATGTGCGTGTGTGCGCGCACACACATACACACAGACACACACAGACACACACACACAGACACACACACAGACACACACAGACACACACAGACACACACACACACACACACACACACACACACACACACACGAGTATGCTGGTGGAGGCCAGCAAAAAGGGCACTTGATTTTAGCTCCAGTCCTCTCTAAGAGCAGCACACAGTCATCTCTACTGAGCTCTCTCTGTAGCCTCTCCAGTTCCTTTTTAATGATGGTAAAAACACTAATTTTCCTCCCTTGGCCACAACATTTTCATCTTGTGTGGCTTGCAATACTGAAATGCTGTTCCTCCTAATGCTAATTCTGTCTCTGCCCTCAGGCCTTTGCAAGTTTCTATTTTCCATAAATATTATTTTTGTTATTTTATTTACTTTATGTGGGTAGAACTATACAATTTTTGCCCTTTTATGACTGGCTTATTCTGCTTAGCATAACCTCTTCAGAGCTCATTAATGTTATAGTATATGTCAAACTGTCATTCAATTTAAAGGCTACAGAATATCCTTTCATGTAATTGCCACATTTTGTTTATTGGCTTGTTCATCAGTGGACATTGGAGTTGTTCCTATCTCTTAGCTATTGTGAATGGATTAATGCTGCAGTGAACATGGATATGGGAATACCTCTCTGAGGTTTGGGTTTGAATTCTATTGCCTACGTATCCTGAAGTGGATTGTCTGGTAGTTCTGTTTAAAAATTTTAACTAAATATGATACTATTTCCCACAATGGCCTTACCATTTTGACATTTCATGGCAATTCTTTGAAATCGGTAGATTTGTTACTTGTATAAGTAGGTCGTTTGGCTTCTTTATCTATACAACAAGCTTAATGCTCACAGTCTTCCCATTGCAGACATACTACTGTGGAAACTCACAGAGTGGTGCCAACTGGCTGCTGTGCCAGGTATGCCTTGTGTGGAAGTAAACTGCTGAAAAGTGAAGTTCTGGGGGCACATAAGCATTTTTTTTAACTTTACTAGTGCAGCTGTCCCATTTGCTCAGGAAGTTCCTATTAGGCAGTGAGTAACATGCAGTCCCCCAGAGCCTTAGAATTCAGAATGCTGGGCTGGAGAGATGGCTCAGCGGTTAAGAGCACTGACTGTTCTTCCAGAGGACCTGAGTTCAATTCCCAGCAACTACATGGCAGCTAACAACTGTCTGTAATTCCAAGATCTGACACTCTTACCCAGTTATCCATGCAGGCAAAACACCAGTTCACATAAAATAAAAATAAATTTTAAAAAAAGAATTCAGAATGCTGCCTCTGCTGGGATTAGTCATTGCTCTGTGTTCAGTGGAGCCCGGGATCACACATGAGGCACAGAAGAAAGAGCCCATTGGTGCTGTGAGTTTCCACAGCATTACATCTATGATAGGGAATTTTTTTAAAAAATAATTTATTTATTCTTATATTGGTATTTTGCCTGCATGTATGTCTGTGTGAGGGGGTCAGATCTTGGAGTTATAGACAGTTGTGAGCTGCCATGTGGGTTCTGGAAATTGAACCAGGGTCCTCTTGTAGAACAATCTGTGCTCTTAATCATTGAGCCATCTCTGCAGCAGGGATTTTTTTTACAGTATTTATTTATTCATATTTGCTATAAGGTGTCATTAATGTAAGCCCAAGTTGCTTTTAAACTAATTAAGCTCCTGCCCACATTCTGGGTACTTAGTTTGTTTATTTATTTTAAGTTGAAAGACTTGGTTCCTCTTGATTCGATTACTGAATAAGGTGCTCCCCGGACCCTGCCTAGATTTCTACAGATTGGAAGTGGATTATCATTTCAACATCAGCACCACTGAAAGAAAACCTGCTCACACATGTGTAAAAAGTTGCTGATCTGAAGTGAAGAGTGGCAATTTAAAAAAGGCTCCTGGCTCTCCTATTCAGCTTTAGTAAGCACTGCACTTCTCTAAGATGTTTTTTTTTTTTTTTTTTTTTTTTTTTTAAAAACCAGGAGTTCTGTCTTCCTGATTTGAATTTTTTTTTTAAGATAGTGTTTTACTGCATAGCCCAAGATAGCCTCAATTTTACAGAAATCCTCCTACTTCTGCTTCCTGACTGCTAGGATTACAGTTACAGGCATATATTATAACCACTGTGTTGCCATTGTGCATGGCAGGGCGTTTTTGGTTGGTGGTGTTTTTTGTTTTGGTGGAGTTTTTTTTTGTTTTTTGTTTTGTCTCAGTACTGGGGATAGAACTCAGAGTCTCCCAAATGCTAGATGGGCATCATGTCACTGTAGTATATCCCGGGCCCTATTTGAGGCTTTTTGATTTGAGTTTTCAGTGTGCCTCTCTTCTTTCATTAAGGGTTGTCTTACTTCTTGATTCTGTGCCCCTCATGGCTTTTGTGTCTGGATTCTGAGGCTTGTGGTCAGAAGACTTCCCAAATAAGCTCTGCTTCAGCAGAATAAAGTAGTCTGCTGAAGTTGTGCACTTGGAACCTTTGAGAGCTGGGGTCCTTTCCTCCTGACCTTTTTAAGAAAATCTTCTCACCTTACTGTCTATCATTTGGTGTGGACTTCTGAAAATTCCTGTCTTGTGGGATATTGTCATCCTTTCTAGGCAGGCTGCTTCTGATGCTCCAGTACAATTAGAATTCTTTATTAGGCATTCTGTAATTTTTGATTATCTTGTTTTGTTTCTTTATCTCAGAGGAAATGAATATACAGTATTCAGTTTGTCAGTTTCGGGACTCAAGGTCATGTGTGGAATAGATCTTGATGCTTTTTTAGTATGAAAATGAATGGAATTTGAAACCTGACTTTGTCAGCATGCCTCTGAGTATCTTGTCAGGCTTCTTTCTAGTTACTTTTGGACTAACATTTGCTATGTAATATGTAGTACACTTGTGAGTCTCACTGGGCTGTTTGATGAGAACAGATCCAAAGTGTTTTCACATAAGATATGTGACAGGATTTATTTACACTTGAGATTTAATGATTACATTCATTCTGGCATTTAGTCATTTCCTTTTCTTTGCCAAGAGTAAAAACCCAGCTAAGCATTTTCTCCACATCCCACTGACTTCCTTATTTTGGTTTTTGGTATTGCTATCCAACTGCGAAACTTCAAAGACAGCCTGTCCATTTGTCCCTCCTTCTTCTTTCCCTCCCTACTTCCTTCCTGTCCCTCTCTGCTACCTCCTTGACTCCTCACATGCAGTAGAAAACCACATCTGGTAATTTTCCCTTCAGCAGTATTTTGTTTTTTGCACTTATCTCTGTTTTTCCCTCTTGCAGACATGCCTCCTGCTGCTTTTCAAACCTCGGTTACTTTTATCTGAAAAATAGTAGTTCCCCACAATTTTTCCATTTTAGTTCATTCAGTGCTTATAGACGAAGTTTTCCTGGTGATCAAAGCACTCAGCATGCAACACATGCTCCATGACTTCTCCGACTGTTGCTTCAGGAAAGCAGTGGCCCCATCTTTATGGTTTCCCACTATGAGTCCAGCTGCCTTTGCAGTTATGAAAGTTTTGAATATGCTAAAAGTCAGAATACTAAAATTAACCTGTGTTCACCTATATTCACTGTCAACAATTAACCTTATTCATTTTGATATCCATTTGCCTAGTACCTTCTCCTTGGGTTTGGATTAATTTGAAGCAATTCTCAGATATCATATCACTTAATTTATAAGGACTTTCCATGAAATGTATTTGTTCATGTATGTGTATACTTCTGGGGACCAAAGCCTTGTACATGCTAGCAAGAACTCACTGAGCTCCATTCACAGCTCTGAAAATAAATGTTACACTATTAAATTGTAGTAATGGCATCATAAGTGACTAATTCAGCTCACTGTGGAAATGAACATTGAGAGACAACTTGGAAAATAAGCAGAACTGATGACCTTACTTGGACTGGGAAAGATGTAACTGGGCATTTATCATCAACAGGGTAATAAATGTTGGTAAGAGTGTAAGTCAGTGGTGACAGTGGAAGATTCTGCCTAGCACTGTTACCATCAGCATGAAGAGTTTCCATATGCTTTAAGGGCTTCCTCTCTAGTAAATCTGGATCCTTGAGTTCACCATACTCAGTTTATGCAGGGCTGCTGATCAAATCCAAGGCTTCTGACATGCTAGAGAAGCACTCTGCTAGCTGACCTAAGTTCCCTGCCCTCCGTGTTGTAATTCTTACTTCTCAGCGGAGACTGGGCTTCAAGGAGGCTACTTTCCCTATCTGTGTGCCCCCAAACTTTCCTGTGTTGTTATGTTGCCTCATTCATTGCTGTGCTGTTTGATAATTTTCATGAGGAGTTGTGAAGAAATGTTTGTTCATTCCAGGTCAAGAGGGCACTAACAGAGCAAAGAAAGATGCCACCTAGGTCCAGCTTGGAGAAGCAATGACTACAGTCAGGTTATTTCTAGGAGCATTGGTGAAGGGTTGGTTACAAGAATTGGAGTGGTTCATAGAGATTTATACCCACTTCTTATTTTTTCTCCAAGACCCCTGCAGCTGGGGCCAGTAGGCAGTGGTGACTAGATTCTCAGGAGAGTGTCTGATGCCTCAGCATGCACTTCTTTTAGGAGAGAATGTTAATTCTCATTGCCTAGGGACCTAGCTTTTACTGTATCTTTCTGCTTATTTCCTTGACAGGATTGTGGTACAGTGTATTTTGTAGGTCATCACAGTAACTCTGCTTCTTGCTGGCTGATGGTCCTGTCACACAAGAAGAAAATAGCTCCACTACAACAATCTGCTGGGCATGTGTGACACCTCTGCCATCTCCCTTTCAGAAATGTTCCATTTTTAGCTCTTATTATATCTTTGATCATTTTTCTTTCAGCAGCACTGCCGATCACAAATGCAGAGCCTCACACATGCCAGGCAAACGCTTGCCAGTAAGCTGTACTGCCAGGTCCTTTGAGCCATTTTGAGCTGTTATTATTATTTTTGCATATGGTAAGGTTCCAACTTCATTCTCTGCTATGTAGATGGCCAGCTTCTCTAGTACCACTTTTTGGTAAGATTGCCTTTTTCTCTTTGAATGATCTTGGGATATTTGTTGAAAACTAATTTGATATACTTTGTGGTTTGTTGCATTTTTTTTATATGTCTGTCATTATGCCAGTACCACATTGTTCTGATTAGCATGGAGTTTTACTAAGTTTTGGAATCAGAAGTGTGATTCCTCCAGTTTTGTTCTTTTCTTTCAAGGTCGTTTGCTTTATTTAGGGTCTCTTGAGATTACATGTGAAGTTGAGATTTGTTTTTCTATTTCTGAGAAAAGCACTTAGAGCTTACATTAAGCCTGGATTGTATTGGGTGTTGTCCTACTACAACATTACTTCTAGTCTGTGCTGTGTCTTTAATTTCTTAAAGCAATATTTTGTACTTTTCCTTAAATGTATTTTTACATCCTACTTCACATTTGCCTGCTTTTGTTTAATGCTGGGCTAAGTGAAATGATTTTCTTTATTACTGAACAGCTTCAGGTTTGTAATTCATTGTGGGCCCTGATTGTTCTCTTGGATAACAGGTTTATTAGAGAGTTATTTATACCACAAACAGACGGACAAGCAGCATTATGGGGGGCCCTTGCGGAAGAGTGTCCTGTCTAGGTTTCAGAGGAAGTAGGGTGGTTCTGTGCCAGGTGCTTGATGGGTAGTCCATTGTGTGTGTTTGGAATCAGGCTGTCTTTGAATTAGTTGGGCAAGTAGGAGGGGCAAGAATCAAGAAAAAGAAGTTATGTCATTATCACTTTACTTCTATTTTATGTACGTGATTGTTTGTCTGTATGTATGTGCATCTTGTGCTTGGCTGCTGCCTCAGAAGCCCAGGGAGGGCTTCAGATTTTCTGGAAATGGAATTACAGATGATTGTGAGCTGCCATGTGGGTAATGGAACCTTAACAGGGTCCTCAGAAAGAGCAAAAAGTGCTCTTATTGGCTAACAAGTTTCTTCAGCTCTGAAAAACAAGGTAGTTTAGTTCTGGAAATCAAATTACTGCAATTTGGGAATTATCATGGTTCAACCAAAATAGAAGAGCTTTACATAATAGTGTGGCCATGGCTAACATTTCTCTTTTTGTATTGTTCATCACTAATATAAAGAATTGTAACTTATTTTTACATGTACATTTTTGTCTTACACTTTTGATGAATTTATTAGTTGTGGCATTTTCTAGAATCTAGAAAATAAAATAGAATCTCTAGTGATTTTATTTAGATAAAAGATTGTTATTTGTTTTCAGAAATGATTTTCAAGTTCCTTTTTATTCCTTAATTGCTAGAACTCTGTATATGTTGAATAAGAATGGTAAAGGTGACTTTCCTGGTCTTGTTCCCAATCTTAAGGGCGCATACTTTCAAATGTTCACTACTGAGAATTATGTCACCCATGGGTTTTTTTCAAAGATTTATTTTATTTTATGCGCATGAGTGTTTTACCTGAATGCATGTATGCCTCTGTGCACCATGTATATGCCTTGTCCCGTCAGATATCAGAAAAAAGAAAATTGGATCTTCTGAAACTGGAGTCAACAGATGGTTCTGAGCTAACATGTAGGTGCTAGGAATATCTAACCACTGGGCTACTTCTTCTCCTTTCACCTTCTCACCTCTCTCCTTCCCCTTTGTCCCCAGACAATTCTCATTACTTGTGAATTTTGGGAATGTGGTGGTGAAATTGATCCCCTGTCCTCTTTGGAGCAATGACACTGGAGACAGGGTGGTAGTGGAAGTAGTTGATTCAGGTGAGTGGGGAGGGACTGTCATTTCAAACACAGCCTTGGGATTGTTCCTATGAACTTGTGTTGCTTTCGGAGTAAATCACTTTAAAACATGAATTCATGACTTCCACCCTGAGACATTTACATTCAGTAGTTCTAGGATGGAGCCAAGAATTTATGGTGTTTAAAATTCTTCTAAATGAATACATAGCAGTTTTCCAATTACTTGGCCTCTCTCTTGTTTCTTCAGTACACCACTGCTTTCTTTGATTTTTATTTGTTTGTTTGTCTGTTTTTAGGGCAGGTGCTAATAATTCTGCTTACTTAGCCTTCCAAGGGCTGAGATGACACATTGTATGACACCACTCCTGTTTTTTGTGCACTGCTGACTCTGTTGCCTAGCTTATTTCTCCAAAGAGCCATCTGATCAAACAGCAAATACATGTTAACATTTTCCTTTGAGGTTGAAAATGCAGCTGACCTGCTTGAACTAATTAATTTTCTTGTTGCTGCCACAAAATACTTGAGAAAGCAACCTAGGAAGAGTTTACTTTGATCTACAATTTGAGAGTAAAATCCATCATGGTGGACAAAGCATAGTGGCAAGAATAATTCTCAGCTGCATCCAGAGGAGCAGCAGGAAGCTGGTCACATTGAATCCAGACAGAAGACAAAGATGCATGGTGGTGCTTGGTACTTGTAGTAGTTTTTTTTCCTCTTTACTCTTTTGTTTTTTTGAGGAGGATACACTTAGCTCCCAAATACTTACATGGAGACTCACTCTTTTGAATGCCTGGCCTTAGCTTGACTTATTTCTAGCTAGCTTCTTTTTTTTTCCTTTTATTAATTTTTTTCCATATCTACCACTGCTCCCCCTTTCTTTCCTTCTCTTAGTCCTCCCCCAGTCTCCCCCCACACCCCATCCCCCCATACATTCCCCAGAGAAGGTAAGGAATACCAAGGTGAGTCAGTTGGGTCTGGCATATCCAGTTGAGG
>PVIH01010430.1:0-75455 GCA_004025045.1 Sigmodon hispidus | reverse complement strand
GGGAGGAGATGGGCAGTTGCAGAGAAGAAAAATGACCAGATGTGTTGGGAGGGGGAAGAGACCTTGAATAAGGATATATAGGGAAAGCTGAACACAAAGAAAATATATGTGTAGCAATCTTATTTATATTTCTACCCTTGATAAGCCATGCTTATGATTCTTATCCTCTGTATAGTTATTGTTAACTCTTCTGCATTTTTAATTCTTTTTACTGTTTTTTTTTTGATAAATACAAAATAAAGAAAAAAAAAAAAAAGAAAAGTTGAATCTTGACTCTGCAATTGAAACTTCAGTACAAGACAAGGCTCATAAGCCTCTGTTGTTATTCTAAAATTGTAATGGAGACTGTAACATAATTCCCATATCCCTTTTAAGAAATAAAGGCCTGATGGCCCAGATGTTGAGAAGGTTAACTGAAGTATTTCCAGCTCCTAGTGTGGAAAAGTACTAAAGAGAATCATCTTGTTGACCATCTCCCAGGACCATCTATGTTGGCATGAGGCCTTATACCTCATTTCTCTTCCCCATCATGCCCTCTCTCATCATTCTCTTCTCTTTTTTTCAATCTTTCTCGCTGATATGCAAATCATGAAGGCAGTAGTTTTGAGAAGCCACACCTCTACAATCCTGGTGGGTAGCAAGAGCTTTACTGTTGAGACCGCATTGCAGCTTGGTTCTCTGTTTCCACAGATGCCAAATCCTGCGTCTTTAATCAAACCTCTTGCACATGTGCATGCATGCGTTCTGGTCTTTTTGGAGAACCAGACTGCTATGAAGATAGACAAGAAAGTACACTGTACTTCAAGTGTGTTCCTTTTATTTTTGATCTAATTTTGATTTTATTTTGTTTAGAGTTTTGTATTTCTTTTTAAAATAAGAATTATTAGCTGGATGTGGTGACACATAACTTAAATCATAATTGGGAAGCAGAAACAGGCAGATGTTGGTGAATTCGGGGGCCCGTCTGGTGTATAAAGATGTTCCAGAAGAGTCAGGGCTACATAGTGAGACCCTGCCAAGAACAATAAAAACAGGGATTGGTGAGATAATGACTCCTTTAGCAAGTGGTGCAGCAGTGGAAAAAATCCCATGTTGTCAGGTTAACAGGGCTTAGAGCACAGTGGCCTGGACACCATCTTGAGAGAAAAACCTAGGGGCCTAAGATCAGGAAGCATCAACAAGTCAGACCACCTTCATTTTGTCTGCTTCAATTTGTACTAGGGTGAGGAAAGGCCCAGGAAACAGTTGTGAAGGGTAGGAAGGCCAGACACTAAGCAGCCAGATAGATAGGGGTGGGAGGCTGGTTCAAGCTCAGGGTGTAGACAAAAAATATAGCCCTGGCTTCAGTGGCTGGGGACATGCCTCATCACAAATGAATTACTCCAGACTTTGATAGTCTAAGCCCAAAGCCAGTCCACAAATAAAATTCTGGGATCACTGACCTTATTGATGACTACAAAACCTGAGAACTCTGAAATCTCAGTGTGAACATGCAACACACAGAGGCATCCCTCCAGCAGGATGATTCAGTCTTAGTTATTTTGAAAGTATGAAAACCAGTTCCCTCTGGATTGATTAGTGTGGTAGTTTCTTCCAATACTCCTAGTAGACCTGAGAGACACCCCTCTGCTAGGTACTAACCAGCTCACGGAACACAATCCAGGGAGTCGTTAGAGGATGAGATAATATGGATAGACCACAGAATACAAAGCTACATGTGAACAGCTGAGACTGGACAACAAAGAAAAATAGGAGCAGTGAAGACATTAGACACTGTTCCAGAGACATACAGCAGCAGCATAAGCTACATGAAGCACAAGAGTCCATGAGTTCATCTCTCCTCCATGCACATAAGCAGCAGGTTCCAATGCATGGACTCAGAAGAAAGCTCTTTAGACCATTAACTATTGCAATAATCACTTTCTTGTAGACATCCAGCAATTCTTTTACTGGATTGTACTTTTTAAACTATGTTTTGTTATTCTTCTTTATAAATTAATATAAATTTGTTTGCACATTCTTTCTAGTTTGAGATGATGTTTATTTTATTGGTTTCAGTTTCTTTTTTCCTTTTGTGCCTTATATTTCTTACTCTTTCCTCTACATTTGCCAGTATTTTAACTTCACTTTAATTTTTAAAGTATTGCTATGTTTTTCTTTTATTTTCTTATTACATTTATCTAATTACATTTTAAAGGGGTTTTTCCTTAGTAGAAAGCCCTTTCTGATTTTAAAATTAAAAACAAATCTGCTGCTTTTTCCTTTTATTTAACTATATTTCTCCCTTTATCTTTGTCCTTTATCTCATTTATTTACTATGTCCACACTTACCCTAAATAAATTTTAACCTCTTAACACATTCTTCAGAAGCACAGACTAAGTCAGTTTATTATCAACTAATTCTACTGAAAATACTTAAAAGAATACAGCGAGGGAGAAGGGGGAAAGGCCTAGTCCTGAGAGCACAGGAAACATTGGATTTTATAACAATGACTGAATGAAGAAGTGAGGAAGAAATCAGAGAAAAGCAGGAAACACCTGAAATTATAGGAGAGAAAGCAGAGAGTACACAACTAACCAACTTTCTAAAAAATCAAGCAAATTATAAGAATTAGAAGTATCTGTCAATAGAAACAAAGAGATGCAGACTGACTGGAAAAAAAAAAACCAACCCAAAACAAAAAAGAAAACAGAGGCAACTATCTTTTGTCTGTAAGAGAAACATCTTACTAGTAAAAGCGCCAAAAGACTTGTTAAGAAGGAAATCAGAATAAAATCCTATTCACAACAGCTTCCAATGAAAACATGGTAAAATAAAATAAAATACCTGAAATTAAACTAGAAGAAATTTTTTACAAGAAAACAGTAAGGCCCTAAGGAGAGAAACCAAGGAAGGTAGTCCATGTTCATGGATGAGCAGAATTAGTGTCATGAAAATAGTTACATTAAGTTATATTTTATCTATATTTGGGTATTCCTATGTTTTTCTTTCATCTCAATAAAATCTCATCAAAATTCTAATGCAATTCTTCACAGAATTAGAAAAAAAAAAAACAATCCCCAAGTTTATGTGGGGCCACGAGAAACTCCAAATAGTGACAGAAATACTAGATAGAAAGAGAAATGCTGAACCATTCACATGGCTTGATCTCAAATTATATTGAAGAACAATGGGAAATAAAAAACAGTATGGTACTGGCACAGAAGTAGAAATATAGTCCAATGTAATAAAGTAGGAAAACCAGAGATAAATCTGCAAATCTACAACTACTTTAATCTTGACAAATTGTCAAAAAAATACACTGGAGGGATAGAACAGTTTCTTATCACTTGATGCTTATAAAACTATCTCATCATGTGAAGACATGAAACTGGATAGAAGCCAATTAAAAATGGATCAAGACTTGAAACATTGAAAGTGTTCAAAGAACACAGTAAGATTACATGATATCAGCATAGGCAAGGATTTCCTGAAAAGTCCAATAGCACAGAAAATAAGTCTACAGATTGAGAAATGGGCTTAGATGAAATTAAAATCAGCACAGCAGAGAAAATAGCCAGCTGAATGAAGAGACTGTCTACAGGTGGGAAAATCATTGTCGATTCTACATCAAACAAAAGATTGACAGCAAAGGTATATAAAGGATTATAAAAAATAAAATCCCCAAACTCAATTCACACAACCCACAAATGAACTAAAGAAATAAGTGGGCAGTTCTCAGCAGAAGAAATATTGATAAAATGTTCAGCATCCTTAGAGAGCAGAAAAGTACAAAATGTAAATGACCTTGTAGCTAGCCTCAGTCTGAGTGGCTATTATCAAGAGGGGAAATAGAGCTTCAGTATTGACAACGGCAGGAAATGGAGCCAGCTTAGGGGTCCATCAACGGTGGAAAAAGAAAAAGAGGTACGTAAACACAATTTAATTTTGTGAATTCATCAGGAAAAATGAACTTACAATATCTTCAGGAAAATGGATATAATTGAAAATCGTTATATGTAGTATTATAAACAGATGAGGAAAGCCAAATACCACATCTTTTGTTTCTGTTTTTCTCTTGCTCTGTCTGTTTCTATCTGTCTCTGTCTCTGTCCCTCTCTCTCTCACACACACACAAGAACATACTTTGAAGAATTTGTCTTTCCAATAAAATTGTTATTTCAATATTGCCAAGTGTGAAAAATATTTGCCATCTGTACCAAATGTTCATGTCCTAAATTGAATAAACATTTGATTATATTTAGAAAAATTTCATTTTTGGAAATAGTTTTTAATCCAAAGTAAATTACTAGTCATTGTAAAAATTTAAAACAAGTAAAAAGTTTACATAAGAAAAATAAATCACTTATTCTCTGAATACATGCCTGCCGTTAGCCTTTTTTGAGTGATGTCTGTTCAGGCGTTAAGAGTTAACATGCATGTCTTTGGAACTTTGATTAGCCTCAAAAGAGCTGAAGGTTCACACCATGTTCTATCCTATCTGCAATGTTAATGGAAGTAGTTTTCAGGAATCTAACAGTGTAATGCCTATTAACAGAGAATTAAAAGGAACAGGTACAGGACCAGCCAGCATATGCAGCTGTTCCTCCACTCCACTGTGTTTAGTCTGGTCTCCGGCTCCCAAAAGAAAAGTGTGCTGGTGACTTTCTGGGTTGAGATACTTGGGACATTTCTCAGCTTTATTTCTCAAGCTGGGTGTAGGCAGAATAAGATTCCTCCTATGATACTGCTCTGAAGAGTTGTTTCTTACAAGCTTTCTTACAATTGAATAAATTCAGTGCATGAAGACTAATATGCCTCATATGTTCCTTAAATTGAACTAAGAAGTACAGATGTTGGGGACATGTTTTTGTTATCACACAAGTAATTGGATACTTTTATACAGATTCAGATAATATAGAATTCCATTGTCTGTCCCAGAAATCTCACTCTCCCTTATTTACAATTGCTATTTAATTTTCATAGTTTTTTTTAATAGATCTAATAAAATTTCCTCTTTTAATTCAGTTTTGGTAATTTGCATCATTATATTTAATTTGTCTAAATATTATTTTATTATCAAGTTGGTCATATGTCCTTATCAATATTTATTTCCTATATATATGTATTTAATATCTATCAGTATTGTTAATCAGTCAAGACTCAAGAAACTAAGCCCTGCAGAATTGACAGAAAGATGCTAAGGGCCAGAGAGAAGGCTACTAAGAAAACAGTTCCTCTCAGGACTGATTAATACATATGAACTCAGAGACTGTAGCACCATGCACAGGGCCTGCATATGTCTAAACCAGATAGGTGTTCCAGCACTGATAGGGGGTAGTAGGTATGAATTTTTATTCCTAACCAAGAAGCTGCCTTCAACTGATAAATTGCAAAGGAAAAATTAATTTTCTCCACTGGAATTTCACTGAGTATATAAACCACGCTTAAGATATGTCCCATGTCCAATAGTAGATGATCAACACAAAATGAACTCAATGTTATTCTGTAGATTTATTTTGATTCATGTTGCTTTGTTTGGGCTTTTTTTAAATCTTTCTGGTGTTTTGTTTGTATGTTTACAGTTACCCATTTTTTTTTCTGTCCTTTTTCGTTTATTTTTTAAATTCTGATTTATTTGTATTATTTGCCTGTTTTTTTCTTTTTTGTCCTAAAAAGAGAGAAAGAAGGCATGGAATTGGGCACATGGGGAGGTAGAAATGATTCGGGAGTACATGAGAAAGGAAAAATTATGATAAGAATATACTGTATGAAAAGTATTTTCAATAAGAATATATAATGATCCCCATTACCCATCTGTCCTGTGGTGACAGGGGCAGGGGAGACGTGGCTTCCCCCACCCCCACCCTCACCCTATCAGATGGCCCTCTGGTCGTGGAGTGGGAGAGCCATCTCTGACACCCACTGGCTGCAACACTTTGGAAAGCAGGCCTTGTATCTCCCCAAGGCAGCACAATAGAGCCAACAGGGTTAGCGAAGGTGTAGGTGAGCCAGACTCGAAACTGTGACCGGGGAGAACTGTCCCCATTTCCCTTCTGCCCAATCAACCAGCCCAGACCCAGACCCAGGGCTATAACTTGGCCTGCCCCAACATCATGATCTGCTGGAGCACATGAAGGAAGACAGTCTCAATGCTGCAGGATCTCCACAACACGGGAGGGGGCAGGGATGGGATTTTCAGGAAGGGCCCACCAATGACTTTTTGCAGTGAACACTTGCAAGCAGAGATGTATGGACAGACGACATGACTTGTTGGGTCGCACTGCAGCTTCCATGATGAAATTTTTAATTCCTTCCCATTTTTCACCTCTCATTTTATTTTCTTAATTTTTTCCTTGAATTTTGTTTTATTCGGTAGGTGGTGGGAGGAAGACAGGGATGGAGAATGGATGGGAAGGGATAGGGTATGAATGGGATAAAAACATATGATGTGAAAAAAACATAAAATAAATTTTACTATTGCATGAATTTCATTTGGTCTTATAATAAAACCCTAGAGCCAGATACTGGGGCAAATGCTGAAAGATCAGAGAGACAGAGGAATAAGCCATAATCATTTTTCATCCAGCCAACTCCTCAGGCCTATCTCCATAAATCCTCAGACTGATTGCCTCTGAGTCCTTATCCAAAAGGAAAGGGGGGGCAGGCAAAGGCTTGAACTGCCTCTTCCCACCTTATATTTGTTTCTCAGTCCAGCTATCTCACTTCTTGGTTCAGCTTTTCTAGTGCTAAATTAAAGAAACTTAATATGTTTCCCAAGTACTGAGATCATAGGTATAGGATCTCAAGTGCTGGGATTAAAGATACATGTCGCCACAACCTGGCTCTACTTGGTCTTGAACTCACAGAGATCCATACAGATCTGTGTCCTTCAGTGCTGAGATTAAAGGTATGGATCATCATTCCACAACCTCTGTGGCTAATTTGTGGGTGGCTCTGTCCTATGATTTTTCAGGCAAACCTTATTAGATACACAGTATATCACCACATTTTACTAAAGAAAAATAATATATAATAAAATAAAAATAAATAAATAAAATACTATTCCAAAGTTTTCTTGTGTCATTTGGGGCTTTTCCAATCTCTAGCTTTTAAATTTAACAATACAATTGCTATTTTAATTTTAATTTCTTGATATTTTAAATGAGATTATAAAATGAGAATGCTATTTTTCTATTTTCTATCCTCAATAACCCCTGCTACACCTGCTGATCAGTTAAAGTAGACTCTTGGAACGTTCCATAGACTCTATAAGCCAGCTTAACTTTTGTATTGGTAACCCATGCCTTTGATTTCTCTTTAAAATTATTATTTAAACTAAAACCTCTAGGACAACATTAGTGATGGGCATGGATATCTTTGGCCTATTCTGATTTTAGAAGAAAAATAACATTTCATAATCAAAGATGGTTGCTTAGTCCAGCTCAACTTTCAGGACGCTCTTTGGTATAGCGATGTGTAGATGAGAAATTCCAGAGGTAGAATTAGACCAGAGACAGGAACTTTAGGGTTGAGGGGGCACTGAATGAATAATTACCTGCCCCAACCTATGGCTTGAAGTCATAGATAGACATTAGATGAACCAAACTCAACCTCTCCTCTTTTATCTCTATTAACTGGATTGCTAGTTTGCACATGGAGAAGTAAAATCAATTGTGCAAGTCTCTAGCCTGTCTTTACCACAGAAATTTCATTAGACGAATGAGTCATAACTGATTCATCATCAGCATCAATGACTCTAGGAGAAACAAAGACCCCCTGTATGGTAGTACCAGTAGTCCCCTGCAATAACCCTCAGTGCCTTCAGGCAAAGGCCCATAAACAGGGAGGGCTTGCATTTTCGTTTCAAAAGTTAAAACTGCATAGATGAAAGAGCTGAGATCCAATCCTGCACTACCTGGAGTTGCTCTGTAGAGGTCCTGGTTGGATTTCTTTGGGGAAAGACAGACTGCTCAATTATCCCCAACACTCCTTCCCCTCCCCCTTTGTTAGTTTCTCTGCAGTGGATTCCCCTGGGCCTCCTAATTTGATTTTTACCCATTAGCCCAATGCTTCCTTCTCTTACATGTTGGTCACAACCCAGGTTCTTTGTTTGCCCTTATATCTGTTCCCTTATCAGGAACACTGCTTGACAGTAGTGCCCCATCTGACCACACCCAAGGTAACTTCCAGGAGATTAGACAGCTGCTCCCTCTCACCTCAGGCCTTGATTTCTGTGTTGATAGAGAACATCCTTAACTGTCTATCCCAGTAATGCAGCAGCCATAGCAATCCCCTGATTATAGGAAGCCCCAATATCTGAGCAAAGTCGAATATAATCAGAGATGTTACCCTTCCTTCTAAAAGGTCTCCAAGCAGCCTGACAGGCAGCATTAGCATTCTCATAGGCTAGCTGTTTAACAAACATAAGTCCAGATTCTGTATCTCCAATTAACCTGCTCTCTGTCTGCCATTAGTTTAGAGACAAAGTCCCGAAATAACTCATCAGGCCCCTGCCTATTTTGGCAAGTTCTTCGTCTGCCTTCCAGAGGCAGAAGTTTATTCCAGATCCTCTCCTGGCAGCTGCACTAACCTAGGCATACACTAATTAGCACATCAAAATTTAAATGCTGATCCATCTCCCGATAAATATCGTCCCTGCACGCATATCAAAAGTAATGAGAATTTGTTGGGCCCGATTTATATCGGCTGTGGCTTGGCATTGTTACACAAATTCAGATTTCAATAACAAATAATCCCCTCCTAACAAGCAAGCTCTGGCCCTCAGTTTCCAATCCCCTGGAGGCAAGGCTTCTGCAGCCATGGTTTCTAGCAGAGCCTGGGTAAAAGGTGCAAAGGGTCCATTCTGACAGCAATGCTGTGTCGTTTTGAATTTCTTGAGTTGTTTAAACGGAATTGGAGTAAGCACCCGTACCATATTGCCCTGGGCATCTCGATGTTCAGTTACCGGGAACTTATGAAATCCTTGGACATTCTCTCCTCCGCTAGCTGCTTCCCTGATACTCATCTAGCAGCAGAGACGCCGGGCTAACAGTGAAAGTCTGTCTGGCTCCTGGAGGCTTTTGCACCACAGCAATCCAAAGCAATTTTTCCACTCTAGCAGACCGCCCCCCCCGCCACGCCACGCCCCCAGGCGGATCTGATCCAGCCACTACAATGTGAAAAGGTGGGCCCTTCCGAGTAAAGGAGACCTGCATCTAATTTTTACGAAAGGGAAACTACTAAATCTCTCAAACCCTTCAGCTCCTCCTTTGTTTATCCCAAGGATTTTGTTTCTCAAACTCAGTTTCATAGCCGGAATAAAACTGATCATTAGAAAATTTTGTAAAGGCGTCTACATTTAGTTAGAGTCTCCTCCATCAGCTCCGAGAGGTTTGTTTCACTTATGTCTATCCATCTCAGAGGAAAACACCCTCTGATGCTCAAGTAACAAATCCAAACTGTCCTGAATAAGCGCCCATGGGCTAGGGATATCCACTGGAACTTTTTAATGCCGATGCTCTTCATAATGCTGTTAGATTTTTACTCATGTTCTCCCCATGCGTCTGTGTCCAAGGTCCGGTACTCTGCAAACCAAGGGCACAGCTCTTCTACAAACTCTTAAAATGACTGTATTTACTGCTGCCTCTACCTTAGCCCCACTAGCTTTCAAAATATTCCCAAGCAATTCTATAAATAACTGTCTATTACCCTGCCTCATATTTACAATTTTACTGCCGAGTAAATCATCCTACCTTTACTTTTATTCCGAACGCTCATTTTACATTACGTCTTTTACAAAACTGGCTTGTATCACGCCTCACCATTGGGCACCAACCGCCCAGTCCAGTGCTGATCTTCAGGATGGTCCCTGGTAAAGGGGTGTGTGGGTGAGGAATTGCAAAGATAGAATTAGACCAGAGACAGAAAACTTAGAGTCAGAAGGACACTGAATAAATACTCTGCTGCCCAGATTTCATTTCCTCTGGGCTTTTTATATCAAATAAAGGGGAGGGATAAGTACAGAAGTAAACTCTACTTCAATTCTCAAAATGTGAGACTCCTGGTAGCCACACCCTTAGCCAAAGTATGCTATTATGCAGCCTTGAGTCAATGGAATCAGGCCACACACTAGTCTCTGTGGAAAGCTTTATTTTATAAGAATTGTTAATTATGTTGGAAAAACTCCTCTAGTTTGAATTTCCTCAGAGCTTCGTTTTTCTTTATTTTTTTTAAACTTTATTTAAAAAGGTTTTTTTTCCCTATACCTACCACTGCTCCCCATCCTTCCTATCCTCTGTGTCCTCCCTCACCCCATCCCCCATCCATTCTCCAAGGAGGGCAAGGAATCCCAGGGTAAATCAGTTCAGTCTGGCATATCCAGTTGAGGTAAATCTGAATCACTCCCCCCAGTATCAAGGCTTAGTTAGATGTTCCTCTGTAGGGAATGGGCCCCTAGAAGTAGTTCATGCACCAGGAATAAACTCTGGTCTGACTGCAAGATGCTCCACAAACTGCCCATACATTTGACTGTCTACATTCCGAGGATTTAGTTCTTTCCATGAAGGTTCCTTAGCTGTCATTTCACAGTCAGTGAGCTACCAATAGCTCAGGTCAGCCATCTCTGTGTGTCTCTTCCTAATGATCCTGATCATATACTCTTCCCTCCCTCCTTCTCTTCAGCTGAACCAGGAGCTCTACTTGGTGCTTAGCTATGGATCTCTGCTTCTGCCTCTACCCATTGCTGGATGAGGGCTCTATATTGACAATTAGGGTGGTCATTCATTTGATTATAGAGGAAGTCCTGTATAGGCACCCTCTCCACTATTGCTTGGAATCCTAGCAGGAATATCTTGTGGGTTCTTGGTGTTTCCCTACCATAGGTTTCTCTCTAATTCCACCCTGGCTCCCTCTTTCAAGATATCTATTTCTTTGTTCTCCCTCTCTGTTGCTTCCCCAAAATCTACAATCCCATTCTCTCATGATCTCTTCCCACCTCCCTTTGCTTCCTCCCCTATTATCTCAATTTATCCAGGAGATCTTCTCTATTTCCCCTTCCCAGGGAGATCCATGGGTGTCTTTCTTAAGTTCCTCCTGTTACCTAGCTGCTGGACTTTGTGAATTGTAATCTGCTTTTTGGCTAAAATTTACTTAAGAATGAGTACATATTTAATATCTGTTTTTCTGGGTCTGTGTTACCTCACTCAGGATGATAATCTCTAGATTCATCCATTTGCCTGCACATTTAAGGATGTCTTTTTAGGCGGAGCTGAGTAGTACCCAGTTGTTTAAATGCACCATACTTTTATAAATTCATTGTTCTGTTGAGGTGCATCTAGGTTGTTTCCAGATTCTGGTTATTACAAATAATGCTATTATGAACATAGTTGAGCTGATACACTTGGGATAAGAATGTGCATCCTTTGGTTATATGCCCAATCGTGGTATTGCTGGATCATTGGGGAGATTGATTCCCAGTTTTCTGAGAAACCACCATACTGCATTCCAGAGTGGTTGAACAAGCTTACACTCCCACCAACCTTGCTCTGCAACCTCTCCAGCATAGGCTGTCATCTGTGTCTTTTAGCTTAGCCAATCTGACAGGTGTAAGGTGGTATGTCAAAGTTGTTTTGATTTGCATTTCTCTGATGGCTAAAGATGTTGAGCATTTTTTTCAAGTGCCTTTCAGCCATTCGTAATTCTTCTGCTGAGAATTCCCTTTTTTTATTTCCGAACCCTATTTTTTGATTGGGTTGTTCAAGGTTTTGGGCTCTAGATTCTTGAGTTCTTTATATATTTTAGAGATCAATCCTCTATCACTTGTAGGGTTGGTGAAAATATTTTCCCATTCTCTAGGCTGTCGTTATGTCCTATCGATAGTGTCCTGGGCTTTACAGAAGCTTCTCAGTTTCAGAAGGTCCCACTTATTGATTGTTGGTCTTAGTGTCTGTGCCACTGGTGTTATATTTAGGAAGTGGTCACCTGTGCCAGTTCGTTGGAGGGTATTTTCCACTTTCCTTTCTATCAAGTTCAGAGTGGTTGGGTTTATGTTGAGGTCTTTGATCCACTTGGATTTGAGTTTTGTGCAGGATGACAAGCTTGGATCTATTTGCATTTTTCTACACACTACCATCTAGCTATGCCAACACCATTTGTTAAATATACTATCTTTTTTCCATTGAATATTTTGGGCCTCTTTGTAGAAGATCAGGTATTCATAGGTTTCTGGGTTAATGTCTGGATCCTCAATTCTATTCCATTGGTCCACAAGTCTGTTTTTATGCCAGTATCAGGCTGATTTTTATTACTGTAGCTCTATAGTATAATTTGAAGTCGGGGATGATGATGACTCCTGATGGTTCCCAGTTTTCTGAGGAAACACTATACTGATTTCCAAAGTGACTGTACAAGTTCTCATTCTCACCAGCAGTGAAAGAGTGTCCCCTTGCTCCTCATCTACTCCAGCATAGGCTATCATCTGTGTTTTTGATCTCAGCCATTCTGACAGGTGTAAGATAATATCTAAGAGTTGTTTTGATTTGCATTTTTATGATGGCCAAGGATGTTGAGCACTTCTTTCAGTCATTTAAAACTCTTCTGTTGAGAATTCTCTATTTAGCTCTGTATCCCATTTTCCAATTGGGTTCTTTGGCTTTTTGGTCTCTAGTTTCTTGAATTCTCTATATATTTTAGAGATCAGTCCTCTGTCAGATGTAGGGTTGGTAAAGATCTTTCTCATACTTTAGGCTGTCATTTTGTCTTATTGACTATGTCCTTTGCCTTATAGAAGCTTCTCAGTTTCAGAAAGCCCAATTTATTAATTGTTGTTCTTAGCGTCTGTGCTACTGGTGTTATATTTAGGAAGTGGTCACCTGTGCCAATAAGTTCAAGGCTATTTACCACTTTGTTTTCTTTTTTTACTATGAATAATGTCATATTTTTTATCCATGTATCCCCTTGTTCAACACACTTTCTTTTCTATCAGGTCCAGTGTAACTGGATTTATATTGAGGTCTTTGATCCACTTGGACTTGAGTTAAGTGCAGGGTAATAGATATGGATCTATTTGCATTATTCTACATACTACCATCCAGTTATGCCAGCACCATTTGTTGAAGATTCTATTTTTTCAGTGTATATTTTTGGCTTCTTAGTTCTGGTTTTATGCCAGTACCAAGCTGTGTTTATTACTGTAGCTCTATAGGATAGCTTGAAGTTAGAGATGGTGATACCTCCCAAAGTTCTACTATTGAAAAAGATTTTTTTTTTTTTTGGCAATTCTGGGTTTTCTGTTCTTCCATACGAAGTTGAATATTGTTCTTTCAAGGTCTGTAAAGAATTGTGTTGGGATTTTGAAGAGGATTGCATTGAATCTGCATATTGCTTTTAGTAAGATTGCCATTTTTAGTATGTTAATCCTATCTACACAAAAGCATGGGAGATCTTTTCATATTTTGATATCTTCTTCAATTTCTTTCTTCAGTAACTTAAAGTTCTTGTTACATATGACTTTCACTTCTTTGGCTAGAGTAACCTTAAAATATTTTATGTTCTTTGCAGCTATTGTAAAGGGTGATTTTCCTTGATTTCTTTATCAGTTCTTTTATCATTTGTGTATAGAAGGGCTATTGATTTCTTTGAGTTAATCAGTTATCCTGCTACATTGCTGAAAGTGTTTATCAGCTGTGGGAGTTCCCTGGTAGAATTTTGGGAGTCACTTATGTATATTATTATGTCATCTGCAAATAGTGAGAGTTTGACTTCTTCTTTTCCAATTTGTATTCCCTTAATCTTTTTTTTTTTTTTAATTGCTCTGGCTAAAACTATTGAATAGATATGGGGAAAGTGGACAGCCTTGTCTTGTTCCTAATTTTAGTGAGATTGCTTTGAGTTTCTCTCTATTTCGTTTGATGTTGGCTATTGGCTTGCTGCATATTGTATTTATTATGGTTAGGTATTACCTGTGAATCCCTGATGTCTCTAGGACCTTTATCATGAAGGAGTGTTGGATTTTGACAAAGGGTTTTTCAGCATTTTTTTTTTAATTTCAGGTTGTTTATGTGATGGATGACATTGACAGTTTTTCATATGTTGTACCATCTCTGTATCTCTTGGATGAAGCCTACTTGATTATGGTCTTGAATTCGGTTTGCCAGAATTTTGAGTATTTTTTATTACATCAATATTCATTAAAGAGATTGGACTGTAATTTTCTTTGTTGCATCTTTGTGTGGTTTGAGCATCAGGGTGACTATAGCCTCATAAAAAGAAATTTTCAATGTTCCTTCTGTTTCTATTGTGTGGAACAATTTGAGGAATATTGGTATTAGTTCTTTGAAATTCTAGTAGTATTCTATGCTGAAGCCATCTGGTTCTGGGCTTTTTTTGCTTGAGAACTTTTTCTTTTTAAAATAACTGCTTCTATTTCCTTCAGGGTTATAGTCTATTTAGGTCATTTATCTGATCTTGATTTCATTTTCGTCAGTGGTAGCTGTCCAGAAAGCTTCCCATTTCTTTTAGGTTTTCCAGTTTTGTGGAGCACAGGTTTGAAGTATGACCCAATGATTCTCTGGATTTCCTGGGTGTCTGAGATGAATAAGTTATATCCTTCCTGATATCTTTTGATTGAATTTAGTTTGAAGTCTATTTTTTGGGGGAGATATTAGAATAGCTATACCAGCTTGTTTCCTGAGTCCATTTTATTGGAAAGTCTTTTCCCAACCTTTTACTCTGAGCCACTGCCCATTGTTGAGGTGTGTTTCTCATATGCAGCAAAAGGATAGATCCTGTTTTTGTATCAATTGTGTTAGCCTGTGTCTTTTTATAGGTGAATTGAGTCCATTGATATTAAGGGATGTTAATGACTTGTTGTTTTGGGTGGTAGTGTGTATGTGTTTCCTTTCTTAGAGTTTTCCTCTTGTGGAATTATCTATTTCTTGTGGCTTTGTGGGTGTATCTAGCTTCTTTAGGTTGGAGTTTTCTTTCTAGCGCTCTCTGTAGGGCTGGGTTTGTGGCTAGATAATGTTTAAATTTGGTTTTGTCATGGAATATCTTGTTTACTTCATCTTTGGTGATTGAGAGTTTCACTGGGAAAGTAGTCTGGACTGGTATCCATGGTCTCTAAACCATTATTTGTTAGATCCGAATAACATTTGCCAAAGACCTTCTAGCTTTCATAAGCTCCATTGAGAAGTCAGGTGTTACTCTGACAGGTCTGCCTTTATAAGTTACGTGGCCCTTTTTCTTTCACAGCTCTTTAAAATTCTTTCTTTATTGTGTATGTTTACTGTTTAGATTATTATGTGGAGAGGAAAATTATTTGAAGTGAGAGTGTAGTCTATCTGATGTTTCATAAGCTTGTTGTATCTTCACAGGCAATTTTTTTTAGGTTGGGAAAATTATCTTACATGGTTTTGTTGAATGTATTTTTTTTTTTTTTTTTTTGTGCCTTTGAGCTGGTATTCTTCTCTTTCTTCTATTCCCATTATTCTTAGGTTTGGTCTTTTCCTAGATTTCCTGGACATTTTGTGTTATGATTTTTTTTTAACTTTAGGGTTTTCTTTGACTGAAGAATTTATTTCTCCTATGTGTCTTTCACACCAGAAATTCTCTCTTTCATCTCTTGCATTTTGTTAGTTATGTTTCCATCTATAGTTTTTGTTCATTTATTCAGATTTTCCATTTCCAGCATTGTGTTGGTTTGTGTATTCTTTATTGCTTCTATTTCAGTTTTTAAATCTTGCACTGTTTCTTCGCCTGTTTGATTTCTTTTCTTGGTTCTCTAGTTATCTTCAAGAGATTTATTGTTTTCTTTCAATTTTTTGGTTGTCTTTTTCTTTATTTCCTTAAGGACTATTTTATTTCTTCTTTAATTTTTCTCTTTAAAGGCTTCTATCATCTTTATAAAGATATTTTTAAGATAATTTTGTTCTACTTCTTTTATATTGAAATGTTCAGGTCTTGTTGTAGAATCACTAGGTTCTAGTGGTGCCATAATGTTCTTTATGTTTGTTGAATGAATTTTTGCACTGGCATTTAGACATCTCTTCCCCTGATTGGTGCAAGTGTTGTCTGATTTTTAGGGAGCTGTTATTGGTGGACTAGATGCTCTTGGAGCAATTGGAACTCTTGGAGAAATCAGAGGCAGTGGAGTCTGTGTCTCAGGGAGCAGTTGAGATCTGTAGCTGGAGCTCTCCAGAGACTGTGTTTTAGGAAGCAGCTGCAGCTAGTATTGTTCTGCTGGGGCTCTCCAGACCTGTGTCTCAGGAAGCAGCTCTTCTGCTGGGGCTCTCCACAGGCTATGTCGAAGTTTTGTTTTTCAGAAGTGCATGTCAAGATTTGCTAACTTATTTTTCTGTTACTATAACAGTGATCACATATTTTTAGTTTGTTGACATGGAAAATTACACTGATTGGTTTTGAAATGTTAGATTTTCTTTGCATTTCTGGAATAAACCTTTTTCGGTCACAATTATCCTTTCAATATGTTGCATATTATAGTTGCTAAGACTCTACTAAATTTTTTGTTTGTGCAGATGAGGAGTAATTTACTTGTAGTTTCCTTTTCTTATGATGCCCTTTAGAATTTGCTATAAGGGTAATGCTTGCTATACAATTTACAGCTAGCAGATGCTGTCTTAAATAATTTACATATTATGTTCAAACTTTTATTTTGATATAATTTTAGACTTTAGAAAACAATTGTAAAAATATTATATATTCTTATATGTTTATTAATTTCACACATCTTAATTACGTAGGACATAGATATTAGTTTTTCATTCATTGTCTGTTGAATTTTGTTACCATGATTCATATTAAAAGAGGAAAAATCTCATATATTTTTTGTTATATCTCCTTTCTATTATTTTGTAGAGTCATTGGGTAATTTCTAGACTTAATTTTTCTCATTATTCTATATAGAGCCAGGTTCATTATTTAAAACATCTCAAATATTATTTCAGAATCAATCAAATTGATCTGATTACTTTAGCTGAAAATCTCAAGATGAAGTGCTATTATTTACTCTGCAGTGGTCTTGTAGATAAGTCTATTTATAACACTTTGAAGTCCTATGACAGGACAGATAATGATTATAGCCTTGTCCATACTTTCTTTTTCTTGAGAATCAGGCTGTGAATTCCCCCACCAGTTCTTTCTTACCATGATAGACTAAAACCATGGACAAAATAAATCATCCCTCTCTTAAGTTGCTATCACCCTATAGTAATAACAAAAGTGTCTATTTTACCCTATCTATAAAATAGGAAGTTTCTGGCTGGACTAACCCCATAATCTGTACTAACAGTCCCCAAATCACAAAGACACATACAGAAGGCTTATATTAATTTCATGTGATTGACCTATGCATCAGACATATTACAGCTAGCTCTTCCATCTTAACTTAATCTATTCCCATTAATCTGTTTAGCCATGTGTCTTGGTACTTTTTCCCGGAGCATCATGGTTGTCTTCTGTCCTCTAGGTCTTTGATGTCTCTTTCTGCTGGCTTCTTTCCTGGAGTCCCTGCTCTGCTCTTCCTGTTTTCAGTTTTTATTAGTCTGGTAGCCCCACCCACACTTCCTGTTTACCTTCTGCCAATCAGCATTTTTATTAAGCCAGAAGGAGGAACAAATATTAACAACATACCAAAACATAATCCCACTACATACATACAGCTAGGTAAGTATTCTCTGTATTTAACTCTTTTGATTTCCCTTTAACTGCCAGCATGCTATCCAGCCAGGACTCTGACTGCTACCAAAGTTCTTCATGCTTCTGCTTTTATTCTTGCCCCACTGCCTTCAAGAGCTCTCTCACTGGAACTGCTGTCTCTGGAAATACTCTAGAGACAATCATCTCTTATTTTGATCAAAATGTAATACACTACATGTCTTATTTACTGAAAGATCAACCAAAAGAAGACTCACTATGGCAGCCACTCTGAAGTTGCTACTTGTTTCAAATATCTTAAGGCATTTGGAGTTTCAGGGGCTCCTTCCTTTAATCTCAAGAAAACTGTTTTTAATGGGGAAACTTCATATTCAGATGAAAAAACTCATATTATTATACTACCCTTTAAGTAAGCCAAGACCTACATGTACAAAAGTTCAGGAAAAAAAGCACTTAATCTAGTTTTTCCTAAAATACACTTTTCAGAACACTAACCCTGCAAAATAGTTAAAAATAAAAGGGTAGTTACTTAATTGTTAATACTTTTTAGAGATAATTTTATATACATTGATTGGTATTTAAAGCTGTTAAGTCCTATGGTACATAAGTCTAACACCCCCACCCCCAGTCTTTTCTGTACAGCTTTGGAGCCTATCCTGGAACTCATTCTGTAGATCAGACCGGCCTTGAACTCACAAAGATCTGCCTGTCTCTATCTCCTGAGTGCTGGGATTAAAGCTGTGTGCCACCACCAGCTTTTTTTTTTTTTTTTTTTTTTTTTTTTTTTTTTTTTTTTTTTTTTTTTTTTTTTTTTTTTTTTTTTTTTTTTTTTTTTTTTTTTTTTTTTTTTTTTTTTTTTAACTTCAAACAAAAACAAAATTTCTCAGACTCCTAGGGTGGTTGAACCTGTATGTAAACTTCTCCTATGGAGAAAAACAGCCTCCATCTTCTATCAAATCTTTTTCTTTTCTACTTCTGAATCTTTGTTATCTGCTTTTAAAATCCTGGCTTTCCAATTCTGTTTCCATAAGGCACAGAAAGCACATCAAAAGACTCAGGAACTTTATGTCAAATCCACATTTTGTTCTATGGGTTTTAACTTGGTTTTGATTTTTAGTCTGAATAAGTAAATTTGCCAGAGGATCTCAGTCTAAATTCAATGAAGTTCAATAGAAATGTGAAGGATCAATAAGGTCTAATCAGATACAATTGTTAACTTTCTAACTAGTTTTGAATGTTTTCATGTCTTAAAACTGTATGTTGAAGGTAGAGGGTGCTCTCTTTTACAATCTCTTCTAAAGCTGTCTGTTTCCTTTGCACAGGCTTCCCTGTGGCTGACTGATTTGCAATAACAAAAAAAATTTTACAGAGTGATAAGTTCTATTCCCATAAAACAGCAGAGCTTTTAAAATAGGACAATTAAAATAGGAACTTTTAAAATTACACAGTGTTTTTTATTTGGAACACTTCAAATTATAGAGAAATTAAGTTATAAATATACCACAATGCATGCTTTTAAGAGTTTAGAAGCTTTTGAAATAGATAGATAAAAGATATAGATAGATAGATAGATAGATAGATAGATAATAGATGGACAAATATAAAGATATGTAAATATGTGACTATGTTCCATAGAGATAAAATATATCAGAAATATAGGATAATTAATTGTAGAAATTACAGATAATCATTAAAATAATCTAGACAAAGTCAGCCTGTTTCTTTACACTGTGACCTAGTTTTCTATTTTTCTGCATATGGAACTTGAGTGGCAGCTGTCATTGTATGGTTTTGTTTTTTTTTTTTTACTTTTGGCAACAAAACTTCAATTTTCTTGCTCTTAAACTTTTCATTTCTTGACAGGTACCCGTCAAAACCTCTTCTCATATTTCCTACATTTGTCACATTCTTAGAGAGTATCAGGACATTTCTGCTTAGTCTAGCTATCTTTTAAATTTTGTTTTGATAACCCATCTCATTAAAATTTAGTGCAGAGTCTTCATGTTTATTTATTATTTGAACATAGCTCATGAGGCCATTATTCAAATCTGACTTCATTCACTAATATATTTCACAACATACATATATCCACATACCTTTTTTTTGCATTCAAGCAATGTTTCCATTAGCCATTCATTTTTTAATGAAAAGCTATTTATTTTCCTGGAAATGAAAAAAAAAACAAAAACAAAAAAACAAAACAAAAAAAAAACCTCAGCAGGAGCTCTCTGCTGAACACTCATAGGCTTTCCCTGTCATTTTTGTGCAACTTTGTTTTATTTTCCTATTGTGTAAGCCTAAAGAATGGGGATCCTTGTAATACAGATCACATTGCAAAGATATTATAATCATTAGAAACTATTTCTGTTTTCTGTAATATTTGTTTTGGTAAAGATGTGTTTATAAAGATAGCTGAGAGCATGGATTGTTCTACAGGAGGACCCTGGTTCAGTTCCCAGCACCCACATGGCAGCTCACAACTGTCTATAACTCCAAGATCTGACCCCCTCACACAGAGATACATGCAGGCAAAACACCAATGTATATAAAATAAGAATAAATTATATATACATATATATGTATATATATATGTGTGTGTGTGTATGTTTATACCCAATTTCTCAGCTCTGAAACCTTTTTCCAATATCACCTGTATGAATCACATTACAAATGCTTGTTTAGTTAACCTGTGGGGTTCCTCCTTGTATCCATGGCTTGAACACTCCTTATCAGTTATCTTCCTCAGTGACTAACTCCTCAAGGTCCTCCAGCAATGGCATCCTCCCTTTTTGAATTGATGTTCCAAGAATCCACCTTGATGTAGCTGTCTGGGATTCAGCTCTTCAGCTACCTCACCTCCATCCCAATGTTCCCTCTGAGTGAAACCTAATTCTTCATTACTTTTTAAACTCTACATGAACTAAATACTATCATTTTCCTAAAGCATGTGTCTATGATCATCCAGTTCTGCTCCGCAGAACCTGCCGTCCTGATTAGCTGATGCAGAATAGTTCCCTGGAAAAATATTTGGCCAAGACCTTGATGACAAGATTAGTTGGTTTTCCTTTTTGCAGTACTCATTTAGATTCAATATACTAATATACAGACAAAATTAAGATATTTTCCAGATACATTTGTTTATAAATTTTGTTTTCTAAGAGTTTCTTAAAGCCAACTATTCTGTAAAACATTAAAAATGATTTATTATTGTTATTGTCTGTATATGGTACACACTGGGGCGTGTGTGTGAGGAGAGGTCAGGAAACAATTATCGTGTGTAAGTTCTTACATTGTGGGTTCTAGATGGGCAATTCAGATGGACAGACTTGTGGGCCAAGAACTTCCATCCACTGAGCCTTCTTGTTGGCCCTGGAACATACTTTTAAAATCCTTTTAAGGGTTAGATTAGAGAATCTTTTAGTGTTTTTTCAGTTTTACACAAGTATTCTGATGGAAAGGAAATGAAGTGGGAAAAAAAAAATAAGTCCTATCTCTCTCCAAAAAAGCAAGAGCCACAGCATGGCACTTTGGTTCCTATGCACTTACAGTCTCTAATAAAGCAAAGATGCTACAGAAGACCCCACCCACTGTGTTAAGTTTTTCAACAGTGTGATCATATTTATTGAAACCTAATGGGTCAAGCATCATTCTAGGTTTTGAAGCTGTAATGATTAATTAGGCTAATTCTCTCTTGTATGTATAAATACTCAAAAGAGTATCCAGAGAACCTATATTCAAATTACCAAGGATATGGAATCTACCAACAAGTTCACAAACAACTGAGAATATATGGGAATATGGTATATACTAAATTGAATGCTATCTCAGCAATTAAAAGCAAATGAATAGGCTGTATGTGAACAAAGCAGTTTCACTTTTGGAAAAGAAACAATGAAATATTGTCTTTTACGGCAACAGAGTGGATCGCAAGGTACCACACTACTTTAAATAATTCAGCCACAGAAATACAAATATACATATTTCTTCTCTTGCGTAGAAGATAAAAATAGAGTTCACAAAAATAGAGATTAGTGGTCACTGGAGGTGAGAAAGGGGAGGAGACGGGCTAGACAATGAGAAACAAGAGAGAGGGAGTATTTAGAGAGCAGAAATTAACTTGTATTCTATATTACACGAGCATGATTACATACTCTAACAATTTATGATGTATTTAAAAATATTTTGACAAGTCCACTTTCTGTATTAAAATACAGAAATAATATTAGGAGAGATGAAAGCTAATTACTTAAATTTTATTATTAAGATTGCAAATGTGTACTGAATTATGCCATATTCCATAAGTATGTGCATGTAATATGTAAATTACATTGCTTTTTAAAACCGAAAAAATCATATTAGATAATAAATATGTATTAATAAAGAAAGTCATTTAAAATAAGTCTTTTCATTTGTCTATACTAACAATCTCATATAAAAAAATAACAAAATAGCCAGGGCTGTACCATTCCAAAAATTGCAATTCTGTAAAGTTTTGGGTTATCCACCAATGCATTAAAGTACTGCTACATAACACACTTACATACAGATGTTTAAGAAATCCCAGGGCTGATGGTGGGATGACTGTAAAGCTTGCTAGTGACTCTGGCTTACACAGAGAAACTCTTATTCTGGCTACAGTGATGGCTGGTGGAACTAAGGCACCTGGTCCCCTAGTAGGATGATGACCAGCTGACAGGCATTTATTGCTCACTAAGCACTCAGCTCATTTTTTAATTCTCCACAGTTCTTTGGGTCTCAGGACAGAGCAAGCAGCTGATTACACACTAGGGCTTGCTTACTATTGGCCTGCTGATTTAGTAGATTTCATTTCATTTTCATGTGAACTCAGAAATGAAGGAGACCCGTAGATTTTCTCAAGGAAGATAGTGAATTTCACCTTGATTCATTCATAACCTGCTTTAATTCTTTATTTTTAAATCAAGTAGTGAAAAATCACTTTGGGGGCATAAAGAAACACAGGGGATTTTTCTTCCCACGTTTCACAACTGTTGAAGTCTCTTTGTTTCAGAACTAAACTCTCGAAGGCTCTATCACCACATTTCCTGTTTATAACTGAACAAAGTACACACAAAGGAGTTGAAGAAACAGAGAAAAAAAAGCCGAGTACTGATGAAGATATATGTCAGTGCTATGCTGTTTTTAACATAACAGTGCTTAGAAAAAAAGCTGGTGAGAGAATTCTATCCATCTGTTTCATGGCTGCACATGGGCGCTTCTGAAAAGAGGAGCATGTCAGGTGAGAGACATTCTCAAGTCTTTTTGTTTTCATTCTTATGACTGACAGTTCATTTAGTTAAGTCTGAACAAAGAGATATTTATTTTTAAGACAGTAAATTTGTTAACATGGCATTTAAAAAATGTACAGTGATGTTTAGTATGACTAGAAAGTGGCTTGAATTGCATTAATGAATATATTAATTATTTCCATCTGAAAGAAAAAAATTATGTAGTGTTTCCTAAACACAAGGCTATCACTGGTATTTCTGAATGCTCATGTGTAACTGTGCTTTTGTTGACCATATACACTTTTCCTTAGTTTAGGCAGAAGACAGAATAGGAATAGTTGATTGTAACTGTCTAGCAATTAGACATTATCCTTTTCTCTGAGGGAGCAGTAGAATTGTCAGTAGTCAGAGAAATGAAAAACTTTGAAGAGGACAGTGGAAATATCATGGTGAGATAGTGATTGGGGCTCAGATCAATTTTCTGCTACAAATCCAAGTCTACCATTTCTCCTTCATTTCTGATGTTCTCTTCATTGCTTTAACATTTTTACAACAGAAAATTCATATGATATAAAGAAAGAGCACTAGGAAGCAGAAAAATTATCTTATTTTGGTTTTTCAAGACAGGATTTCTCTGTATAGACTCAGCTTTACTGGAACTCACTCTATAGTCCAGGCTGGCCTTGAACTCACAGAGATCCACCTGTCTTTGTCTCTCAGGTCTCTCAGGTGCTGGGATTAAAGTTGTGTGCCACTAACCCACAGAAAAACTATCTTAAAAGCTGATATTTAATTACTTTAAAATACAAAATCTTAAGTCGAATTTGCTTTAAAGTTTTATTCCTATGCATGCCACATGGTTTGCCTTTTATAACTGAAGTAATAAAATGGATTAAATCACATACCCAGCTTTATTACCAGCTCTGTACCAACCATTTCCTTCTTCATTATAGCATCTGCCTCATCATGTCAAATAGATGCACAGAATGATATCCATTGCACTACTTAGAATGTGTACATTTATTGTTAGACACTTTTGCTGTATCCTGTTTTTCTTTGTATTTTAAATGGCAGGAAAATGAACAACTCTAAAGCTTTTATGTATTGAGGGTTATTTTTCAAAAACTATATCTAGAATCAAAATTGCTGAATAAGATGTTATGGATATTTCAAGTTCATTGTTGTTAAATTGCTTCTCCAAGGCTGATGGCAATTCCCTCCCATTCTAGAGCACATCTTTTTAATGTTGTTTCCACTTAACAGTGTTCATGACTATGACACACTAGTCCACTGCTTAATCCACATCACTTTTGTCACTGCACAAACTCTTAAGCTGTTTGTAATTCTGTGATTTGTACCTTGTCTGACTGTATCTTATGCCTAATTGTTATGCTGTTGGCACATTTAGTATCAATACATACTGGGCAGTCATAGAGCATATTATGATTCCTGATAGTTTGCTTTTCAGAATTTTGTTTGAAGACATTTTAAAAATCATTTGTCTGGATATGGCATAGGACAAAATATATACATGCCATCTCTAGTTCATAGGAGAACAAAATAAAAGGGAATAGTTCTAGTTTTGCTAGGACCATGTAAGAAATGGACATAGCAGTCGTCTGCTCGTGCTGCTGATTGGACGGTGGGAAGGGGAAGTTTAAAGGCAATAAATGTGATGTCCAACTATCCCTGAAGCTTACTAATTCTCAATTAGAAGAGTTGACGGTAAGCTTTACCCATGCTCTTCACAGCTCAGCACTTCAGCACAGAACAGGTTTGCTGTCGTAGCCAATGAAGCCTTCCCGATACAGAGATGTAAGTGTTTGCCATTAAGCCTTAGATCGTAAAGGCCAAATGATCCCCACCACACAAAATTTAATACAAACGAAGAGAATCTGGTGACAACATTTGCCATGTTTAAATAGATGAAATAAATGCACTGATGTAATAACTGAAGTCATGCTTCCCCATTCACATAGAATGAGTATTAACTGGATCGAACAGAGAAATCTACTCTTTTGGCCCATCATTTAATGGACAATGGTTCACCGTTTAGTTAATACTTTGTTTGTATTTTCTTCTATTTCTTGTGTTGCTTGCTTTATGGGGTTCTCTCTGTCTTTGCTCATTGGAATTTCAGTTACCTTTCTAGGCAGAGTGATGCTCTTTTAAAGACTGGGGTTGACTAATTATGAATAGACTCTTAAACACAGACAATTTTTTAAAGTATCAGAGACTGTTTTCCATGCAACTTCAGTAATATTTGTCAGTAAATTTAAGATAACCTAATCAAAGGAAAAAGCACACCATCACTTAAATGCCATAGATATGAAAAACATATGCCCACAGGCTAATAGTTAATAACATGTCATTATTGTACAAATTCTTAAACATTTCAAATTTTATTTAATTATCACAGCATTTTTTAATTAAGGAAAGTAGCACAGGTTTTTACAAAACATTTAACTCTAGTGTTTGTGGGTTAGAAGGTTCCACATGCCCATGCTTATCTCCACAGTTTTTCCAGTTGCTTCTCTAACAAAAGACACATTAAGGGCAGAAGATGAGGTAACTAAACATGAATGAGCAGCAAATTGTCTACAGTGGGGATTTGGGCAGCATTTCAACCCTAACAGCATCTATGAAGTTTACCAATCTCATGTAAAGTTTAGTTGCAAAAGTAACAAAGGAAGAAATATGCAGCATGGTCTCTTAAAATCTGCCATCTACCTCACAGGTATATTGCATATTCTTCTAGTTAACTTAAATAAAAACTAAGAGGAATGCAGATGCTTTAGAGAGAGGTGAGCCTGCTGTCACAAGGATAGATTTGGAAGCTCCAGATTGACAGCTGGATAACTGAGGATCAGTGATTTGCAACTTCCGGAAGGCTAGTCTTGTTCTCATTCTCATTCTGTGTGAAAATAGACACGTCAAAGATTGGATTGCTATTTTGCTTTTCCCCACCACTCTGAGAGCTATACACCATTTACATCTCAGATACCCTCTATTCATGACAAGAATTCACTTTTAAGTTGTTGGATTTGAATTTTTCATTAAAAATAAGTAATTTACTTAGACCTGGAACTAATGTGAGAGCTTCCCTGACATTAATATCCATGATTTCATACCTTTTGTTGGTGATGATGGGCCCAAGTGGTAGCAGTTTGGAATATGGGAATGGTGATAACATGCTGTATAACACTCAAACAAAAAATATGCTGTGTTCAACACAACTAACACCACACTGAAAAAAATGTGCCATGAATAGACACATGGGAGTTGTAATAGCAACTCATTTTTTTCAAAGCATTTGTGTACTTCAAATAAATATGAACTTTTGTGAAATGCAAAAGAATATCTATTGCTCTAATAGAGTTTATAACTCAGAGAAAGATACCAAGAGGATATATATATATATATATATATATTGTAAATCCATATACTTGTCCTAGTTAAAAATAGTCTGAAGTTTGAAATACATGAAGCATTATGTTTACTTCTTTCTACTGTTAATTAAGTAAAAGTTTCTGCATTTAATAAAGTCTGCTTAATAATAAGACATTACATTTTCTTAGCCTTCCATAACACATGCTGTTATAAGCTCCATGTATAGTGCCTGCCAATACCGGTTGATTTTAAGGGAGTCATAGATCTTATGATCAAATCCAATGTTATTAATTGTTGATTATTGAAAAGTAGATAGAAATTCACATATGATTTTTCTGTCTGCCATAATCTCACAAATGATTTCCTAAGCTCTTGAGCTTAATAATGTAAATGCCCAAATTCATATTGTGAATGAATCATTTTTAAGTCAACAAAAATTATATAAATGAAGGTACAATTAACTAAAAATACTACTTAAACTTGCTCTTGTTGACCAGATGTTGATGGGTGCCATAGGATGTACTCTGCACTCATAGAAACTCTGAAGTATAGGAGAAATTTCCACTGCAAAGAATTACTGGAGGGAAGAAGGCATAGTTGTGTGTGTGTGTGTGTGTGTGTGTGTGTGTGTGTGTGTGTGTGTGTATACGTATCTGTTGAGAAGTTCTTCCATTTGATCACCCAATCTTTATTGTTTTCATGTGCTTATTTTATTTTTCTATGTGAGACGTAGGCATTGCTGAAAATCAAGAAAATGCAAAAGATGTTAAGAATGTCACAAAATACAAAGCTTTTAAATAAAAATCTTTCTCTTTAAAACTCATCATAGAGGTTGCAACCTAGAAGAGCTGGGAACAAATCATGAGAGAAGGAGATGATTAAGTGAGAGAAACAACAAGAAGTGAAAGAAAAAAATGATGGAGATCTTAATAGAGGAAGCAAATATGGGTTTGGAAGAAGAGCGAGTGCTAGGGAAACCTCCAAGAACTCACAGGATGTCCCTGGCTATGTCTCCAACCAATAATGAAGGTGTTGCCTAAACAGGACTTCCCCCATAATCAAATGAATAACCACCCTAAGTGCCATCACAGAGCTTACATCCAACAATGAATAAAGGTAGAGGCAGGGATACATGGCTGAGCACTGGGCTGAGTCCCTGGTCCAGCTGATAGCGGGGAGGAGACTCTATATAAGCAAGGGGATAGAGACCATGAGGAAAATTCTCACAGTGATGGCTGGCTGGAGCTCTGGGGAGCTCACTGAACAAAGAACAGCCACCAGGGAACTATCTGGAAAAGGAACTAAGCCTTCCAAGGATGGGCAACTGCCCACTAGTGTGGACAATATATGGAGCCTCAAAGGGAGGGATCAGACTGTGTTTTTGTCCATGGACTGGCACCTTGGAGTCCATTCCCTCCAGAGGAACACCTAACACAGTCTTGATATTAGGATGAGGAAATCAGACTTGCCTGGAGTGGATGCTGAGTGGATCCCCCTTGGGACCTCTTGCCGTGTCTTGGGAGGAGATGGGAGTGGGAAGGAGGGAGGCTGAAGACTGATCAAGAGGGGTCAGGAGGGGAAAGGGAGATGGAACAAGGGTATATATATGGGTAAAAAAATGAGACTTTATTCTATAAAGATAAAAATAAAAAGCAATTCAGGTCTCATTACTGAGGGAAAGTTTCTAAAATGTGAAACATGAAGTTCTAAAGTCAGAGAGAAAGCAGAGCCCATGTTATACTACCCCCCACACACACCTGTCTAAACCTTTCCCAGTATATTTCAGTTTAGATTGTGTTGTCAAAGTCAAAAGTTGCTCATGCAAAATGAATTCACTGTTTTGTTAACAATGAAACACATCCCCCAGGGGGATGTACAGTGTGGCCCAAGTACTTACCCAGTACCACTGACTTAGTTGCCTGAACACTGACAGAATTTTAGCCTTTTAGCATGAAATGGTATTGGTGCTTTGGTCATTTATTTGTAGTTGAGAGAAAGATTATCTTCCTATAACAATTAATAGATTAATATAACTACTTCACTTCTTTTAATTGGAAAAGAGAAAGTGCAACTTCTATTTGAAATATAAATTTGCTTACTTGATCAGATGATTTATAACTATTTTTAGTGCAATTAAAAAAATAAGTGCTTCCTATTTACTTCTTTGAACTATGACTTTTTATATTAGGCTTTATTTATTTATTCCAAGTATAGCAATTTATAGACTGCTATAATTAGAAATTGAGGGAAATGAAAAAAAACCCACTAAGTAGAAAATTTATTTTTAGCAGCCTTCCAAAAATGGTGAATGCTAGGGATTCATTATTATTTTCTGTATTTGTTGCTTCCTAGATAGAGTAGTGTCAGAAATGTATAGTGGTATGAAAAGTAATCATGTAAGTCAGTGTAGAAAAGAAAGTAAGGATTGAAGAACACATATAATAAAAATGACTATTATAAAGTTCTGGACATTTGTCTAAGGCAGGCTGCAAGGAAGTTCAGTGACTGGCAATATTCAGGTGGACTGTAAGAGTGGATTATTCTTGAATCTTAAACTGGTCTGCAATATTTTTATAACTAATAAATTTAGTGACAAGTTTCATATAGCTATTCCTTTTCTTTAAACCCGCTTTCTTTTGTCCTGATAACAAGGGCAGAAAATATGGAAAACAAACCAACATTAAAAAAAAAGCAATGGAGAATTTTAGATTTTATTTACTGACTCCAATCTGAGTTTCTCCCTGTTGCCAGTTTCAGGTATGTTGTAGACTTTAATGGTTAGTCAGATGGACGACACTTTCATATTCTGAGAATTGTAATCTATTTGGGGAGTAGAAAGTTATCTGAGACCATTCATTTTTTTACCCATGTACAAATCCAAGTATTTTTCTTTAGATAATGACAAATTCAAGCTCCAAAATCAATTCTACATCACTTGAGATGAGGGCATGATTAAGATCCCAAGCCCCCTTAGAAATCTGGTGCAGGACTTCTAGGTTAGATTATTTCTAAAATTCAGTTTCACCAGAATTATCAATATATGAATATTTACTTTTAGACAGTATAACATTTGTGTCAAGTTTAGAATAACTTAATTGTAAGATACTTAGGTTATAATAAATGATAGTATACTGCTTAATTGTTACTATCCTATGTAGCTGCAGGGAATAAAGTTTTTAAAATTATATATATTTGTCAAAAAGTAATTTGGATTGCAATTGCACTCTTTTTTTTTAATAACCGTTCGGCAGTCATGTTAGCTGTTTGGTGAGGTATCTGAAGGAAGAATTATGCTCTGAACACAGAGAAAAACATCTGGGTTTTGTACCATAGGAACTTAAGTAAAATAAACACTTTAGTTTTTTTTTTTTTTTTTTTTTTTTTTTTTTTTGGTACAAATGCTGAAAAGAGACGAGCAGAGAGTATAAATACTTTGCTTCTCAGAATGGTTGTGTGGCTCACTAGGAGGTCATTTTCACTCACAGTGAATTCTTCTAGACTTATCATCCTGACCTTATGCAAGCATACCTTTTCTGACCTGGAAGCTGGCCTTATAGCCCAGCTCCATTTGTAATAGTCTTCAAATTCTCTTTTCCAGACATTTTCTGACATTAATAAAACTCCCCAAAGAAAGTAGATTTTATGTTTATAGTGGACACACCTCTGAGTTTAATCAGATGATTAGTCATCACTAACTGCTTATTTCAAGTTTTCTGAGAAACAAGTAAATAACCTCCACATTTCTTGGTAATTATAGATTCAGAGCAGACAGGTATCTTTAGTTCTGGGCATTGTTGATATACATTTTTACCAAAGCTAGACTGGTCTCCTGTGTCACTGTCTCTTGTACAGAGTTCTACTTCCCAGATGTTGTGAGGCTGAGTCTTTTCCTCAGTATAGTGAGAGATAAGTGGAAGACAATCTGTGGCATCTCTTCCTGGGTTGTGGGTATGTTTAGACCTCATGCTTGGCCAGAACCTTTCCTTTGGCTCTTAGACATTACATTAATTACCCTTCATTCAAGTTTATGGTTATTGAGTGAACTGATGGTGGCTAATGAGAAATGACAATTGCCTGAATTTGTTGCAAAAATAATAGCATGCTTACCAGGAGTGAGAAGATAATGTAACAAGGATAATACTAATAGCAGCAGCAACTAACATTTATTGAGCATTTTAATAGTTAGTCACATTGATCTGAAAACCTTTTACCCGATCTCATAAGAATAAACATTATTATTACTTTCCTTTTACAGATGAGAAAATTAAAGTATAGAGACAAAGATAAATAAGCCAGTTTCTGCACCCTAAAAAGTTCACAGTTCACACTGGTAGTAAAATTACTACACAAATAATCTACAGAATTCTTATAAAAGTATAAAGAGATAAGGGAAAGTCTCAGAAGAATGTTCATTGGTTTGGATTTCATCTAAGGAGAAGGATATTGTAAGCAGAGAACTATTAATGGAGACAGAAGAGCATATGGCGTGGTATCTACTGGTGACTACATATATGTCATACTGATAGGCACATGGTATATGAATGAGAGATTACAGCAGTTAAATTCCAAAAGATAACCAGAAAATCTGAGGTAGCATTTTATGGAAAGAGTTATGATTAAAAAAAAATAAGGAAAGTGATGTCCTAAGCTATGGAGAACATTCAAGGAGAAAAGCTTGGGGCTGGGGAGATGGCTCAGAACGTAAAGTACTTGCTGCTCATGAATGAGGACCTGAGTTAGAATCCCCAAAATCCATGTAAAAGTCCACTGTGATGGCATTTACCTATAATTCCAGTACTGCACTGCAGAAAGCGGCAGAACCCAGGGCTCGCTGGCCAAGAGCTTAGCTGAAACAGTGAAATCCAGATTCACTGAGAGACTCTGTCTCCAAAACAAACAAACAAAACAAAATGAAACAACTCCCACCCAAAACTGTGACAAGCAATAGAAAAACAGCCAAAGTCACCTTCTGACCATCATACCTTCCACATGGGCAAGTACACCAGCATACACATCTATGCACATGTATGCAATATTCATACACGCCCATGTGGGGGGGAGTCTTCACCAACTTTATCCAGAGTTAAGCAGCAAGGATACCACATGGGGTTAGATAGTAAGGTGGTGTTTCTACCAGGAGAGTTGGATAATGTGGTGGGACTAACTAAAACATCAGCAACCATGAAGCTGCTGTCTACTGAGCATGTAGGAGCAGAGCCAAGCAGGTCGGAGAAGATAGTGCATTGTGCTTTTAAACCTTGGATGTTAAGATGTAAAGTCCTCTACATTATATATACATACTTAAAAAACTTTTTAAAATTTATATTTGTGTGTTTGTGTATGGAGGTCAGTAGACATCTTTCAGATGGTGGTTCACTTCTTTCAGCATGTGGGCTCCAGGGATCTTTCTCAAGATGGTGAGGTTTGGCAGCCAGCACCTACTGAGCCATTTCTCCAGCATCACTATTATGTAATCTTACATTTGGCCATTTATCTTCATAGTCCTAAAAACAGTACGGTGTGTAGTTTTAGCAGACAGTACTTTACCAATTTTCCCAGGCTCCTCGAGCTTTTACTTTTCAAGCAGTTACCTAGACAGTTACCTATACAGAAATGCTGAGCATGGCAGCATATTTATGTAATCCCAGCACCAGTGAGTTCAAGACCAGCCTGAGTTACACAAAACTGTTTCAAAAAAAAGCAAGTGAGTAATCAAATCAACAGTTAAGTTGTTTATCATGTGACATGCATAATTTCTAAGTATATGTGATATAGTTAGTTGCTATTATATTATAGAATGTTCATAAATACTTGGCAAAGTTTTGTTCTTGAGGAATATATCAGTTGCTGCCTCTTAATAAAATTTTGTGTTTTTAATAAAATTATTTCATAGAGAAAACCAAATATTCTCTGAAAGAAAAAAAATCACACACATTTCGTTATCAGTTATTTTTTTCCATTATTAACACCTGAAATTATTTTACAAAGAACACATTATATTGTTCTTTATATATGTTGTCACAGAAGGAAGTCAGAAATAACCCTATTCTCAATTGTTTATGGTGGCCTGAAGGTATAGAAATAATAACAGAATTAAATTAAGTAGCAAGTAATAAGAAGTCAAATATTTCTGTCTTTAAATAAAATTCAAACTAGTTTAAACTGAAACAATATATGTGTGGATATATAATGCTCAGGGTTGGCTCAATGGGTGTGAACAGGAAGACCTGAGTTCTGATCCGAGCATTTACATTTAAGAAGCAAACCAACCAAACCATTGAGTGTAGCCTTGTGTAAGTCTGTAAAGTCAGCATTGTTGAGACAGGAGGATTACTGGAGCTTGTTGGCTGCCAGCTAAGCACAAAGTTCAGTGAGAAACTGCCTAAAAGAAGGGAAAGAATGACAGAGTGAAAAACCCAACACCTCCTCTGGTCTTCATGTGACCACTCATACATATTCATGTACATATACCACTTTCATACACATACAAATAAATGACATGTAAATTACATGTGCATATCAATGTGCAATGTCTATATCATAAACACATATTTGGCACAACTAATTCTTTACATGCCTGAGCATGTTTACTTAAAAATCAATGCTGCCCACTTGCACACATGAACATCTGAGGGCAACTAACCAACAAGAAGTAAAAGAAACAGTCACTATCCAAGCATCACATTTGAGACCTAGAAAACAGTAGAGAAGCACACAGATGTTCTATGGACTCCTGGCATTTTCATTTAATACTTAAAGATTAACGGTAAGTGAAGCAAATTTCTCCTCTGTAGTGTTTTTAGCATGTTGTTTATTATGTGTAACAAAGTGATATTTTAATTTCCTAAAAGGTTCTAAAATGGTCTCTGACTTGGTCTCCTGGTGAGAGGGTGGGGACACTGAAGGACTATGGGGTCTCTGACTGCTGCTTTCACTTGCAAGCTGTTTACAGCTTCCAGTTCTAATTATATACACAGTATCTATGTTCTCCACAAAGAAGCTTCTTGAAGACAAGGCCTTGGTTGGTTGGTTAGTGTTTTGTTGCTTAAATTTTTGATTTTTTTAGCATTAGGTACAGATGCTGGCATAAAAGAAATATCTAATTGATACTGGTTGTATAACAGAGAGCTAGTTACAAATTATTCTTCTGGGATCAGTGTATGGCATGGGTCATGATGGCATGGCTACCAAGACATAGCAACTCTGGTTATGTCCATAGTTGCTCACCAATGTGTAGAGGTAATGATAAATCATCTGAGGTAAATGACAGGCAATAACCAACCTAGCTCCTTTTATTGCTCAGAAATAAAATGAAGAGAGAGTCCCTCACAGCACTGAACTCTCTCCTATCCATTAATAGGACACTCCAGAGTGAGGAAAAGTCCTTGTGGCTCATGCTAATAAAGCTTTGCTACAATGATTGCAGAATTATTGTTTCATCCCAGTGTCTAAAGTGTTGCAGTCCCAAGACTAATGAAAAGGATCAAACTATTTCCTGAAGAAAAAAAAACACACACAATTAAAATTTTATCCTGAAGAACAAAGTCTGAGAAGAGTCTATAAAATGAAGATTCAGAGTTATCAGAGAAATTTGGTTTTTAACTGAGTCCTTACAGTCAGTCATCACTTGTCACCTTTAAATAGTGGAATTTATCTTTCATTTTATTTACACTAAAAATATAAAAAGCTTGCTTTAACTATGCTGAATCCAGAAACTTATCAACACTTTGAAATCTGCAAACATTTCATTGTCAATTTCTATTAATCTTCAGGCAGGTTTTTTCTTATTCATTACAAGTAAAGGAAATTAATTAATTAACTAATTTTGAGACAAACCCGTACTTTGAAGCCCAGACTTGCCCAGCCTCTTAGCCATTCCCATACTTTACCCTCGGAAGCGCTGCACCCACCGGCGTGACCTGCCACACTCACTAGCGTGAACTGCCACACTTAGCGAAACACAGTGGCTTGAATTGAAGCATTTGCTGAAGGAAAACATACATGAGAGAAGCTGCTGTGCCACAAACATATCTATTTTTATTTCCAGGAAACTCCGGATGCCCCTTTTTCCTCTGGGGACTTCTAGCCTTCTTTGGCTTGGCTCTGGTTATATCGTTGATCTTCAACATTTCCCACTATGTAGAGAAGCAGCGACGAGGTAAGACCATCCAGCAAATTGCTCTACAGTACCTGCTCGAATGCAGACTGGCATCACTGGCAAAGCTCTGATGTAGATACTGTTATGAAATATCATTACCAGCATATTGTAACATTGGAAAATCCATGTGGTATTGTTGTCGCCCTGAGGGCTCTCTTTAAGAATAGAATAACATTAGAGATGTGAGAAAAGAAGACGCTCCCAAACTTAGCTTTAACTCTGTCTCGGGACTGACAGCTGGAAGAAATTATTCTGGTAAGCAGGCTTTTCTAAATGAACAAATCAGGAAATGGCGATCTTTTTAAGACAGTGACAAAAGTGAAGAGTTGCTCCCCAAGGCCGTACAGAAGTTATTCAATCCTCCCAGGCTGTGGCCAGGGCACTCAGCACTGACTGGCAAGCCACAGACTGAACCTGGCCCTATTACTACACAGAAAACCTGAATCAGATCAGTGGGTCTGTCACTAGCATTATTAGTTTTGCCTCTTTCTAGCCAGGTGGCTTTTACCTACACAGGCCATAATTAAAATGGTACACAACCTGTACACCGTGGGCACCGAACACATGCACGCTGGATGCATGGCTCATCTCTCAATAGCTCCAAAGCTCAACTATTTCCGGGAGGTGTCTTAATATTCTCAGGATGGTGAAACTTCAGCTAGAGCTATAAGTGGTCAAGAAAGATTTTTTTTAAAAAGGATAAGAGCTAAAACTAAGTTAGTAAACTGGAGTTAAACACAGAGCGTATGTCTAAGAAAACCTGCACGAAGCTAATGTAAATGCTGATCAACTGTAGAGTGTGTCCTCCATCCAGTTAGAAGCTTCCTACGCGTGGATAACACGGCATAAAGTGTGGAGAAGTCATTGTCATGCAGATTGTAAAAACGGAGAGATACTTGAGAATCTGAAGTCACATAGCAATGCAATATAAAATCGTGCCTGAGTGCCCAAGGTGGATATATACTAGTTTTTTTTGTATCTCAATGTGAACAAGTTTTATACTTTTCATTTTGGGTGCTTTGTACATTACACTTATTTGTCCATATCCAGATCATTTTTCATCACACAAACAAATGCAGTCCCTTTGCATTTAGTTTTAGATGATAGGCTTGATTTTTCAAAAATTATACAAGCCATTATGATCTCAGCCTTTCCGTAAATGGCTCTTAAAAAAAAAAAAAGTGTGGTGGAGAAAAAACTGAAAATAGGAAAACAACAAACTGAATATATAATGTCTTTCTTTTGATTATGCCAGCCATTCAATTTTAACAGCATAGCTTTTAAAGCAAAGTCAAATCTGCTGTGAATTAAAATTCACTCTGACTTTAGGGTTCAACTGTCCGATTTTGTGCAAGTAGCAACATCTTTTGAGTCTCAGTTTCCTTCTTACAAGCAAATGGAAAACATCAGGCAGGCCATAAGGGTCTTATGAGAAAAAGGAAGTGTACGTATATCTTTACACAGTACTGGGTATCACTGGGTTGGTTGTGCATCTGCTACAGTCAGTCCACATTGCAAACCCTGGGGGCCTGGCATTTCTTGCTCTCTTTCCACAGTCATTCCTTCCTTTCTTTTTTCCATAGTAATCACCAAGGGCCTTCTGTGGTCCACATCATTTTATTTGACGTTAGCACGTTATTTCAATAGACATCAGTTCTAGGGCCTCTTTGCTGTTCCTACCATGTCTCTTCCCTGCAAATCCTGTGTAGCTTTTCGCTATCTCCCTGCTCCCATGTTTCTATCATTTAACAAGTTAACAACATTCAGGCCTTTAGAAGCCCCCGTTGTGCTCCTTCGAGCTACATTCGACTCCATTTCAGGGGGTCAGAGGCTTCGGGAAGACTGGCTCCACACTTCTCTGGTGGAACACACGGTATTGACTGATGTGCAAACGTAAAATGATTGGCCTTTAGAGCAGCGTCATCAGCGCTCTACAGTGGCAGCTGCTGGAATTCACCTTCCCGACCTCCCAGCCCCTCCCAACAGCTTTCCTGGAGTGTGACTATCTCCCTTGCCCTCTTTTCCAATTCACAGGAACAAATAATGCTATCCTTCTGTCCCAGAGACTTAAAGGCAGTTGACATTGTCCTGGCAAACGCTCAGTTCCTTTCTAATGTTGAATAACTGTGCTTACTCGGTTCCTTAGGCAAGACAGCTTAGAGGAGACTTTGTCACATCAGCCAGCTTTCTTCTACATGGTCTGTAAATGTATTGCTCCTGCTATCGACCTCATGTCACTTTTATGTTAGCATCTTTGTGCTACTCTTTGTGGCTGAGAAACTTGCAAGATATGACTCCTCCTTGGGCAACAGTCAGTGAAGAAACTTTGGGGGTATATTAAATAGCTTACAAAAGGAACTCTTCTTCTGGCGACAGAGTAATAGCTATACATTCAATCAGATAGACAAGCGAAACCTTGTCTTGATGCTTTCTGTAGCAGCAAGCTGGAAGCTTTAAAAATGAACCCTTTTTCTGCTTTCTATAACCAATATTCATATTTATTCAATATGTTGTCCAAATTTTTAATAAGAGCATATTCATTTCTTTTTCTGATAATGTATTTCCCATTAAATACAAAGAATATTATTTATTCAGCTCTTTTTCTTTGATTTGAATCAAATAAACAAGCATGTAATATGTGTGTCTATCAGTCTTATCAGTGAACCTTTTTTTCACTAGACTGTGGTATGTTTTTTACTGAAATGAGTCAGGAAAAAGGAGTCAGAGTTTCAGCCAGGTGCTGCTGTTTCTTGCTGTAACAGAGTGTGCAGAGGGGAGTTGACACCATAAAGGGAAAAGACAAAAGCAAATGTCTTCGTATCACAGCTTCTCACATCCACACCAACCACAAGCCTTGCATCTGCGTCCCAGGGGAGGGTGGGGGAACCTCACCCAGCTCTTCTCACTCATGATCTTGCACAATTTGCTGCTCTGCAGCAGAGCTCAGTTTTCATTTTAACCATGTAGCACTGAGATGACTAGGCAGCATTTAAATCACGCCATTTATTCATAAACAAACTTCTTAGAGCCTCTGGGACAGAGAAGGTCTTTACAGGAGCCTGAGCCTGCTCAGCTTCATGCTTAGAAAGACATTATTGGCTATTAACCTGCTTAGGAAGGACTGTAAAACTAAAAATCACCTAAGTAGTGATGGGCTAGCTGGCATCCAAATACACAGTTATTATTTTAAAGCTACTGCAGCATATGGTGACCTTGGACTTTTAAAGTCTTCTTTAACAGCATTTTTTCTGCAGTAGGTCTGATGTATAATATCTCTTTTGTATTTATTTTATTCTCTTAGTTTATATTGTTTTAGACACTTTTCATTCTACTTAAGGACTTCATGTTATTATATAATATCTTGTACATAGTTGCTTTTATTCAACTTTTCTGACAAAACTTCATAGGTTTTTTAAATTATTATTCTAGGCATGAAAATGGATTTCTCTATTCTAGAATTACTCTTTCAAACATTACATGAGTATGTTTTCCAGACACCAACATTCATATTACAATATTTTTTTTACCTAAAAAGTTTATATCTTAGAAAAATATTTGTCAGTTTGAGAAAATATTTCATGGGACACCTAAATTTTCTTATTCTTATTACTGAATTACATTCTATTTTTTTAAGTCTAATTTTGAGAACAGGTTTCATGTACGTTGGACTGGCCTCAAACTCACTGTGATAGTACAAGATGATGTTGAACATCTGTTTCTCCTATTTTGACTTTCAAAATGGTGGGATTTGAAAGATGCACTATCATGATCAGTTCATATGGTGCTGGGGAATCTAACTAAGGGCTTTGTGCATGCTAAGCATATACTCTACCGATGGAGCTACAATATTCTTTATTTTTTATTATCTTTGAAAAACATATTTTTATTCTCAAACTCTTACTATAAGCAAAAGTGTTCCCCTGGTAGCAATCCTCTTTGTAAAGGTGAAGTTTCTGTGATTTCCTTTCAAGTGAAACTTTACTAATATATATTTCTTTTTTTAACTAAATAATGTAAGTTTATTACCTGTTAACTCATTTATGAAGAAATTTTTTAATTTAATGAGCACAAGTTGTGGCTTAAATGATATGAATTTAGATGCATGATATTGATAAGTAGCCTTGTCATTTTATAAAATGTCTTGACATTGTTTTATTTATTTTCTATATGTACTCCATGGTGCTAGGTTTTGCTGTTCTTACCTACAGATGAACTGATAAGCATTGTTTTAGAATAATTTCCATACTGTCACATAGCAAGTGCCCTGTAGAGCTGATACCAAATATAATATTAGATAATTCTCAACTGTGTACAATGATATACACAATGATATACAATGATAAAGACATCTTTCTTTTTGAACTGCTGAAGTTATTCTATAAAAATAAAACTGGTACCATCTCAGTCAGAAACTGAATGGCCTTATAACTTTAATATATGGAAATAACCATGACCTAAGAAAGAATTAGCAGGAACTATTTCCAATAATTGAGTTCATCAGTTACTATTTTCTTGCTGTGATAAAACATTATTATCAAGATAATTTCTATAAGAAGGAGTTAGGCTTATGTATGGTTCCAGCGAAATACAGTTGGTCATGGTGGGAGGCACTGGGGCATGGCAGCCCAAGCAGGCAGTTGAGAGTTCACATCCTCCAGGTCAAGCACAAAGCAGAGAAAGGGAACTAGCTGGAGATAGGTGATTTTTTTTAACTCTCAAAACCAACTCCTAGTAATATAACTTCCTCCAGAGATGCTACAACTGCCCCAAACAGCATGACCATCAGGAGACCAAGTGGTTAAATGCTCAAGACATTGGGGGACATTTTTCATTCAAAACCTGACACCAAGCAAATCTTAAAAGTACCTAATTATCTTACTATAAATGGTTCTATTTTTCTAAATATAGAAATAAATACATGCTATATTGTGATCTTTCCCCATTTTATGATTTTTTGACCTTATTTTCTTCTTGCTTATATCATTTTTTTTAACATTTTCTGATTCTGCTACATTTTCATGACTTGTGACTACTGTGATGTGTCTTTTTTGGCCTTTTTAGGCTCCCTCCAGGGTCCATCAGCATTCATGTTCAAAAGACTAATCTGAGAAGAGCTGAGAATAACTTCATATTTTATCTGCAGTTTCACAGCAAGACATTTCCTAAAGGCTAGCATAACTGTATTTCTGATATCCCAAATGGATTACTTCCATCATTTTGGGTTCTGTGGCAGGTTAAAAGACATGTACTGCAAGAACTTTCCTCATTTGATGTCCTCAGAATTCCACCCCAGTCACTAACATGGAACATGTCCTTTTCTTTTCAATAATGTGATAACTTTCATAAATACTTCAGCTAATTGCTCTGTAATATCCTCCTACAAATGAAGTCAACACTGTTACATATTTGCCTAAAAAGAACTTTCATGGTTGCTTGGTGATACACTCAATTATTGGAAATAGTTTCTGCTAGTTCTTTCCTAGGTCATGGTTATTTCCATTATTAAAGTTATAAGGCCATTCAGTTTCTGACTGAGATGGTACCAGTTTTATTTTTATAAAATAACTTCAGCAGTTCAAAAAGAAAGATGTCTTTATCACTGTATTACTACAACAAAACACCAAAGGCAGTTAACGTTTTAAAGAAAAGAGTTTAAATTAGCTTATAGTTCTAGGAAGTTGAAAATGTAAATGACAAGTTACAGTATAGGCTCTGCACCTTGATTATGTCACCTCATATCAAATAGCAATGGCAGGGATACAAATTAAACAAACGGGAGACAGAGTGGAGCAGTCAGTTTTGTTCATATTTATGACTATCTTCTAAGAATTACCAATCAGTTCAGTCACATTAGAAAATGCCTCCTAAAGATAAAAGGGCTGAAAAAGAAATAAGGGAAACATCACCCTTTATAATAGCTGCAAGTAGCATTAAATATCTTGGAGTAACTATAACCAAAGAAGTAACAGATCTATTTGAAAAAAACTTTAAATCACTGAAGAAAGAAATTGAAGAGGAGATCAGAAAACGGAAGGATCTCCCATGTTCATGGATAGGTAGGATCAACATAGTAAAAATAGCAATTCTACCAAAAGCAATCTAAAGATTCAATGAACTTCCCATCAAAATCCCAACACAACTTTTTACAGACCTTGAAAGAACAACACTCAACTTCATTTGAGTGAATAACAGGAATAATAGGAAAGCCAGGATTGCCAAAACAATTTTGCTCAACAAAAGAAACTCAGGAGGCATCATCATCCCCGACTTCATGTTATACTATAGAGCTACAGTAATAAAAACAGCCAGGTACTGGCATAAAAACAGACTTATGGATAAATGGAATCAAATTGAAGATCCCAACATTAACCCAAAAACCTATGAAAACCTCAACTTTGACAAAGAGGCCCAAAATATTCAATAGAAAAAAGATAGTATCTTTAACAAATGGTGTTGGCATAGCTGGATGGTAGTGTGTAGAAAAATGCAAATAGATCCAAGCCTGTCACCCTGCACAAAACTCAAATCCAAGTGGATCAAAAACCTCAACATAAACCCAACTACACTGAACTTGATAGAAAAGAAAGTGGAAAATACCCTCCAACGAATTGGCACAGGCCACCACTTCCTAAATATAACACCAGTAGCACAGACACTAAGAAAAGCAATCAATAAGTGAGACCTCCTGAAACTGTGTAGTTTCTGTAAAGCCAAAGACACAGTCAATAAGACAAAATGACTGCCTACAGAATGGAAAAAGATTTTCACCAACCCTACAAGTGACAGAGGACTGATCTCTAAAATATATAAAGAATACAAGAAACTAGAGATAAAACCTTGAATAACCCAATCAAAAAATGGGGTTCAGAACTTAAAAGGGAATTCTAAGCACAAGAATTACAAATAGCTGAAAGGCACTTGAAAAAGTGCTCAGCATCTTTAGCCATCAGATAAATGCAAATCAAAACAACTTTGAGATACCACCTGACACCTGTCAGAATTTTTAAGATAAAAGACACAGATGACAGCCTATGCTGGAGACTTTGCAGAGCAAGGGGAACACTCTTCCATTGTTGGTGGGAGGGTACACTTGTTCAGCCACTCTGGAATGCAGTATGGTGGTTTCTCAGAAAACTGGTAATCAATCTCCCTAAGGATCCAGCAATGCCAATACTAGGCATATACCCAAGAGATGCACATTCACACTCCAAAGGCATTAGCTCAACCATGTTCATAGCAGCATTATTTGTAATAGAAAGAACCTGGAAACAACCTAGATATTCCTCAATTGAAGAATGGATTAACAAAATGTGGTACATCTACACAATGGAGTACTACTCAGCAGTAAGAAAAAATGATATCCTAAAATTTGCAGGCAAATGGATGGATATGGAGAATATCCTCCTGAGCGAGTTATCACAAACCCAGAAAGATAAGCAGAGATGTATTCACTCATTAGTGGACTTTAAACGAAAAGCAAAGCATACCCAAGCGGCAAACCACAACCACTGAACAGCTTGGGATCTGAAACATCTTGGACTGGCATCTTGGAGCTCATTCCCTCCAGAGGAACACCTGACCCAGTCTTGATGGTGGGGTGAGGAAAGCAGATCTGCCTGGAGTGGATACTGAACTTAGCCACCTTGGGACCTTGGGACCTCCTGCCCTTGCTGGGAAGGAGATAAAGTGATGGGGAGAAAAGAGAGTGACTGTGAGGGGCGGGAGGGGGAAGAGAGTTTGAACAAGGGGATACATGGATTAAAAATATAACTTTATTCATAATAATAATAATAAAGAAAGTACCTAATCTCTTCTGAGAGTAACATCCTAGGTGGCTAAAAGATTTTCCCTTAGATTCCACTACACTTCATGATAAGCCATCCTGAGGAGTAAAAATTAGCATAGAGATACCTTGTTATGCACAAATAATATTTTCCTCAATTAAGTTAGTAGTAACTGTTGTGGCTTGATGAAACTTGTCAATTTACAATAGGCTTAGCTCCTCTCAGAATGCTTTGTAAGATATTTTTAAATGTGTAAACATTTCTTTTAATTTGTTTATTTTTAATATTTTTCAGATAAAATGTACAGATACTCTAATGACTACATTCCAAGGTATGATAAAATTGGATAATACATTTCGATTTCCAACTAATAAGGAAAGTAACAAATGCTATAATACAATATATGGATTTGCCACAGAAATGTTACTACTTGATCTAAATGAAAATGAAAAGTAAATTATAATAGCTTTACTCTCATCTGAAAATTGGAAGCTATAACAGCCCAATGAACAAGCTCCCAGAACTGCCCCAGAATTGTAAATAGAATACCTTCAGTGTATTGGAATTTAAGAATAATTATTATCTATTTGAAGGAATAAAATATACTGATGAATAAAATAAATGCGCTTTATTTTCCTCAAGTTCTCTTCTTCTTCTTCTTCTTCTTCTTTTCTTTGTTCTGCTTTCCCTTATATATCATCACAATGAAAAGCAATAAGAAGCTACATTTAAAAGTCATCCTATTGCAACCTCAGATCACAAAAAAGGAACTTACAAGTCTTGTGTTTAAGGCTGTGAGGCCAGACCAGAGGCTGTTTGTGAAGCCTCTCCCATGATATCTGGCCATAAAACTGTTTCTTTCTGGACTTAGTTAATTGGTTAATTGCTTTTCTCTGTTACCCACATTAATTCCAGGATTTAAGCATAAACAATTAGTTAACTGAGCCTAAAATCTTGTACCTCAAACTGCGGTTAGAGGTTCATACCAAGTGTTAATTGCTTAAAGGATCTGAGTAGGGAACTCTGTTGGCCCATGTTATCAGCTTCACTTAGCATGAGAAGCTGGCTTAGCAATTTAGGTTACTTTAGTATCTAAAAGAATGTGTTTCAACAAACCAGACATTTGTAATTCTGTCCTTGTGCACTATTTGTGAAAGTTTAACTTACAATTCATTCACAGAGATACTCAGACTAGTTTGAATTTTCTCTGGGTCTAAAATTCAGCTAATACTAAGTAGCTTGTCTTAGAACTGAGAAGAAATTGCTGTTTTCTTTATGTCAGTCTGAGCTAATGAAAAAAACCAAAACAAATTAGGGCCTAAATGTCTTACAGTCCTCATGGAATAATAGACATAATTAATAATCATATTCTTGTATATTTTCTTATATCAGAATTATTTAGCTTAATGATAAATTATCTTTAGACAGTCCACAAATATAATTGCCCATAAGAATGAGATGTGATCATGAGATTACATGTATAAATTATATGAAAATGGACAGTATTGAAGAGATTCCACAGCTGGTTTTGCTCATGTGAATTTACAGACAGAAGCTGCCAGTTTCCAGAGTCTGTGTTCTCAGAAGCCTTGCTTAAACAGGGTTCCTACATCAGAGAATTATTCATCTGGTGTGTTGACATCTGAATTATCAGTTGCCATCTGCTATACTTACATCATGGCCTATGACAGTTCACAACAGGAAGCTATAGCATTACCATCCAGCTATTAATACATCAAGCTAATCAAAGAGCTGAGTAAAATGTAAGGAAAGACTCTAACCTGACATCTATAAAATTCTCATTAATATTTGATACAAATATCTATATTATAGCTAAGATGAAACTTTTAAGAGTATAGTCTAATTCTATATAGGATTATATGGCTCATCAGAATGTAAACAAAGAGGAAGTCAATCAAACTTCATAAGACTTAAAATAAGTTACAAGGCATGCTGGTTCATGCCAGTAATACCAGCTGTGGAGAAGACAAGACTGAAAAGAACATAAGTTTATGGCCAGCTTGGGTTACATAGTGAATTTTGAGATCAACTTGGTGTATATAGGAACTTTGTCTCAAAAAGCAAATAAAACAAATAGAAAGCACACACGTACACACTTGCTTAGTGGCATGTTGTTTACAATGACGATTTCAAAGAATAGTCAAATGTGGTAAATTTATACTGTAAAATAATACTTATGTTTATCTCTTTAATACTTCCTGGATTACTTAAGAGAGAAAGTGAAAAATATATATTTTTAATTTTTAATTTTTTGAATATTGAGAAAGGGTTTCTCTGGATGTCCTGGAACTTGCCTCTGCCTCTTGAGTGCTGGGATTAAAGACATGCACTAATATACTCAGTTCATACATTATGTTTTTAAGGAAAGACTATGGCATAAATCATAGCAAAGAAATTTATTTTTCTGGATAGTATATAACTCAAATGTATCATTATATTGGATAGTCAGTTTTGAAAAAGAAAATCCAAATGAGAAAGATTACCTGCATAATTATTCAACTCTTTAAAAATGGTATACTGAGAAATCTTTGAATGAGCTTAGTAATTGGACAGGACAAGACAGGAGAAGACAGGACAGGACAGGACAGGACAGGACAAGACAGGACAGGACAGGATTTGAAGCCCTTGGACTCTTAAGAGAGCCTTTTATGATAGTGTCTGCTCTGTTTAAAAATGCCTCTTATAGATCTAAGATATGGTTGCAGGTGGTTCTTCAAATTTTTGTGACTTTTCTTCATACTGGACTTTTTAGTGTGAGAGAATTTTATGTCATCAAGAATGACGTGCTAACAACAGATATGAGAGCACTCACTCCTTTTCTCAATAACTTGATACTTGATGTTTGAAGGGTAACTAGGAAGGCAATACAGGATAGTCTATTCTGAGTTTCTCACTAGCTAGGATTGCATAAAGTGAGTCTACCTCAAAATACAAAACCTAAAAAACAAAATAAAAAGATAGAGAGAGATGAAATATTTTGTGATTTGATTGCTTAGCTGAAGACTAGGTTGATAGCTTTGATAATGGCATGAGAAGAGTTGAAAAGGAAAACAGATACAATTTCCATTTCAATGTAAATGGACTTTTATATGTACTATAGATATGGGAATAAGGCTGGTTTTTATGTAACATTTGTTTATCTAGAAAACAATCCCTCAAGAATAATTAGGATATTTGATTTCCAAAAAATAAACTCCCCCTACATGAAGGAAAGCAAGGTCGTCATCATGCTGATCATCAGGTATAGGAGTTTAAATGCTTCAACCCACTGCATTTGAGCTACACTTTCTTACCTGCTGTGTCTAGTGAGGAAGACACTAATACACACAATGTACAGCATGGAAAAAGTTTATAATTTACAGTTATGCAGTAGGGAACAAAGAGAGCTCACATTCATCATGAATGATTCCTAGAGGCTAAGACAGATGCTGCTTAGATGCTGCCTGGGGCACAGCTTCTCATTTGCATGTGTCTTACTTGCACTGTAGATGAGCAAAATCAGAAATCTTCCAGCATTGGTTTTTTTTATACCCCAGAGCAAAATGACAACTAAAGCTGTTAAGGCTCCTGTCTCTATGGAAACTGAAGCCAAGCTTGGACTTTTCTAGCCAGTTCTTCTTCATCTCATGATGTTGTAACCTCTATTGCATATTATAGTTATCCTTGAGCTTTACAAATGAGAAAAGGATATCCCAAAGTCACCTGGAGAACAGTCTTTTAAAAATAAAACTACAAAACGAAGAGATAGATCTTTTCTTCAAAAATTTAATCAAAAATTTAATCATCTATTTATTTGGTAATAAATGCCTTAAATATCTGTTATCTATTGTAATAAATCCCTATTTAGACAAAAATTGACTATACTATGCAGATGCTACCTACAAAAGGTACGTTGATTCCCAAACTTCTGAACATATAACTAATCTACTTTTATTGATTGTGTGGTTTGAAGATGATCAAAAATACTTTTGTAGGGAAGCATTTAGACTCAGGAACACAAAATCAACATTATCTTCACTCGCTAAATTGTAAAACATCAACAGAAAACAACTATAAACCAATCTCTTTGAGGTGGGGCTAGAATTACTGAAGCCTGTCCAGTTAGACAAAAGCAAACAGATGTTCATTATACTGGGTTCCCTTTTCATCCTCTCTGACTCTAAATATCTGCTAAGCTGGGATGCTATGCCAGAAGGAAAGAAAGTTCTCTGCTCTTCCTGTTACCCCAAGCTTCTGCACTTTCTGTAACAGAAGATCATAAATATGATCAAGCCAGGGACAACATAACATCAGAATTTACAGAAAAAGAATACATCATCCATGTTATTTATTCTTGAACTGCCTCATTTTTCTTTGAAGTAAATTGTATGCAATCTTCACCTCTTTTCTATTTGTGTAAGGAAATTACATAGTGAGATCCAAAGAATTTAGAAATTCAGTGGAATTCTTGCAGTCATCTATTGTAAAAGGTTCCTGATTCCATCTGGGCCAGAGGTCTGATCTATCTGCAGTGGCTTCCCCCACCTCAAAAATGACTCAGACACTTATATTAATTTCATCATGTTTGGCCTATGTCTCAGGCACATTGCTAGCTAGCTCTTTAATGTTAATTCAACCCATTTTCATTAATCTATCTGGCCATGTGGCCCATGGCGTGGCCCAGCTCACCTAGGTCGTACATGCTTCTTCTTTGGTGGCTGGATGGAGACTGACTCTGCCCTCCTCCTACCTGAACCTCATTTTCCCTGCCTATTTCTATTGTGCTGGACACAGGCCAAAACAGTTTCTCTATTTACAGAATGATATTCTTCACAGCATACAGATAAACATTCCCATCCTAATTATTTGTATGCTTAAGGAAAATTCAGCATCTGTAATTTCAGGTTTAGCATTTGAAAAATGTGGTGATATTTTACTTGCAAGGGTAATGGATAGAAACTTTGATGCTTTTTTGGATTAAAATGTGAGACATGAGGTTTAAGAAAACTCCAGTCCACCTGCAGCCTGTCTAGCCCCAATATACAAAGGTGCAGAGTTCATGATTTTTTTTTTAACCTGTGAAAGCACTCCTCGTGTTTATTCTTTTTTTTTAATATTCCAGGCTGATTTTATTAAATATACAATATATCCCCACAGACGTGCATATACATCTGAGATTCCTCTGCTTTTACATAGTTCATAGTAAATGTGAGTTTTATTATGCTTACATTTTTTTCCTCTTTCTTTTTTTATTATGAATAATAATAAGTCTCCCTCAGTCTTCATTCGTTCTCAGAGTTTCACACACTTTGCAGGGAGGCACTGGGGCTGCTCTTATCACAAAGCACTGTAGCTCAGCTACCTTTCCACCTGAGGACAATATCTTGATATTTAGAACTCCACAGTTTCTCTTACTCTCTGTCATCTTTGTTGACAATAATAATGAAATAGAAAGCTTATACTTAGCATAACTCACATTAATTTGTCTTCTAGACTAGTTCTCCAGACTGAGAATCTTTAAGACAGTAAACTCCCAGGTATTCTTTCCTGACCCAATAGCTTTCAAGAATATATAGGCTAACGTTCTTCCCCCCCTTATTGAAAATAGACTTTTTTCTCATATAATATATGCTAATATGTTTTCCCCTCCCTCTCTTCATCCCATTTCCTCCCCCACTTCCTCTTCCATCCAGACTCACTCTCTTTCTGTCTCCCATTAGAAAAGAGGCTTCTAAAGGATAATATAAAATATAGTAAGATAGAACAAAACTGACACATCAGAATAGGACAAAAGGAACCAGGACAATGAAAGAGCCCAAGGAAAGGTAAAAAACAAAACAAAGACCAGATATGCATGCAGAGACACATACTCAGAAATCCCATAAAAATATTAAACTAGAAGCCAAAATATGTATGCAAAGAACCTGCAGCACATATAGAGGAGAAAGGGACAGAAAAAGTATAATATATAATAAAGTAAAAAATTAATAACATTAAAAATAAAACAACATTAATTTAAAAAGGAAAAGTGTTGACAAGAAACTTCCATTGATACCTTTGAGTTAATGATGGCTAGATTTGGCCTTCTACTGATGGGCATGCCTCCTACTCTTAAAAGTAGTTTCCCCAGTGACACTACCATGTAAAAAACTAACTTCATTTGCAAGTAGTTATCAGTTGGCTATAGCTTCTGAGTTAGGAATGAGGGCATGTGCCCACTACTCCTTTCAACTCTAGGACCCCACCTGGTGTAGAGCCATGTGAGGCCTGTGCATGTTGCTTCAGTCTCTGAGTTCATCTGTGTGTTGATCTGTTCTCCTGGTCGTCTCCATCCCCTCTAGCTATTACACTCCTTCTGCTTCCTCTTCCAGAGGGTTCCTTTATTCCTAGGGAGGGATTTGATGGAGAATTCCATTTATGGCTAAGAGTTTCAAGGTATCTCACTCTGCATATTATCTAGCTGTTGGGTCTCTGTACTGGTTCCCATCTGCTTCAAGAGGAAGCTTCTTTGGTGATAGCTGAGCAAATGACTGACCTGTGAGTGTAGTAAAATGCCATTAGAAATCATTTTATTATTGTTCTTTTCGTAGAGCATAAGTATTTAGTTTTACCTAGATCCCTGGGATATATAGTCTCAGGTTCTTGGTTACCCAATCAGTGTAGGATTTGGATTCCATCTCATTGAGTGGGTCTTTAGTCAAAACTGACACAGGTTAGTTACTCTTACAAGTAACTCTCTCTTACACACACACACACACACACACACACACACAGAGAGAGAGAGAGAGAGAGAGAGAGAGAGAGAGAGAGCACCAGGAGTTTTCCACTTTTGCTAGACAAGCTGATCCATGAATTATCTCTATCCATTTTTCTCAGCTCCCCTCTAGAGCTGCTCTGGGAAGTAGGGTCACAGATTTGCATCCCTGCTCCCAGCTTTTATGAGCCTTTTGGGGATTTGAACCGAGGACCGTGTGCTTCTGTGTCAGGTACTTTTCTTAGTAAGCCATCTCCCTGGCCTGCACTCTTAGTTACTCTACAGTTACACGGCTCTGTATCACTGTTCTAGGATTCTTTCCCATTGCATCAGAGACCTTCATCTTGGCACATCTTTGCTTTCTCTCCCTTAGACTGCGAGTTCTCCTGCATGTGTTCCAAAGCACAAGCAATATTAGCTCCCTGTGTCTAACCTCTGAAACCACCAGCCAGCCCCAATTTAATGTTCTTCTTTACAATAGTTGTTGTGTTCATGGTGTCTCTTTACAGCAGTAAAACCCTAACTAAGCCTGGAGGTGGTGGCACACATCTTTAATCCCAACACTTGGGAGGCAGAGGCAGGCAGGAGAATCTCTAAGTTCAAAGACAGCCTGGTCTACAGAGCGAGTTCTACCACAGCCAGGGCTACGCAAAGAAACCCTGTCCCATTAAACCAAACCAAACTAACAATAAGAAATAACCAAAAAATCCTAAGATACTCTTCTCTGTAGTAGCTTCTTCTTCCTCCCTCCCTCCCTCCTTCTCCTGAACTTTAGAACAGCAGCATGTCAGTGTTCCTCCGGCAAACTGCTTTTCTATCAGTACTTATTCACCACATAATACTCATTCGTGGTTTTAGATAACACTCAGATGCCAATGCAATCTAAACGTATGTGTCTACATAGTCAAAGAAATGTCTTTTAAGTGAATCAAGATAACATTTGCCAGCACCAGCTTCTGACAGAGCCCAAGCCTGCTCCTTCCTCAGCCTCGTAACTCCCCAAGTCCCTAGAACAACTTCATTAGTTTTGCAGAAATATCGTACCTTTTGGGGTATTGAAACTCTAATTATATTATAGAATCTGGAGGATGAAAAGAATTTAGTAGTATTTACAACTTTGATTTATTTTTTATTTTTGTTTTTTTAATACAGCTGGTTTGATTTTTTATTGTTGCTTTCTTTTGTTTATTTTTTATTTTTTTTAAAGATTTATTTATTTATTATGTATGCAGTATACAGAAGAGGGCACCAGATGGCATTCTAGATAGTTGTGAGCCACCATGTGGTTGCTGAGAATTGAACTCAGGACCTCTGGAAGAACAGTCAGTGCTCTTAATCTCTGAGTCATCTCTCCAGTCAGTTTTTTTTTAAGATTTATTACATATATATATATATATATATATACAGTGTTCTGACTTCATGCATGCCTAAACACTAGAAAAGGGCACCAGATCTCATAATAGATGGCTGTAAGCCACCATGTGGTTGTTGGGAATTGAACTCAGGACCCCTGGAAAAGCAGCCAGTGTTCTTAACTTCTAAGCCATTTCTCCAGCTCCAACATCCATGATTTATTTAGAATTTGTTGAATTGAAGTTCAAGGAAATTCAGGATTTTTTAAAGAGTAATTCAAATCTACTTAGATCACAAAGCAACATTTGAGATAAGTAAAGTAAATGCTTTAAACAGTGACTGGATAAGGTCTAAATGAGAGCTCAAAATTTAGATCATAAAAGAAGTTATGATAATATATTTTATAATTTTGAAGTGTCAATAAATGTACCTAATGGCTAGAGGTCCTCTTCAGACATGCCCAGATTGAGAATCTGACTTGACCCTAAACTCAGTATAAATTATTCTCTCAGTTATGAGGCCAGTTACTAAGCAATCACTATATAATCTGAGTATGTAGCTCCGAGGAAGGATTCCTACTTAGCATGCACAAGACCTGACATTTGATTCTCAGCATTGCAGGAGGAAAAAAAACAGCAATTACTGTAATCTTCCACATAAAACATTGCCAAACATTTGTTGTTGAAGTTTATTGCATGTCTGCAATAAGCTGGAGCTATTTGGCATTGCTAAGTAAAAACACGTTTTTTAATTTGTTTGTTAAGCAGCTGCTCCTGAATAATAGTTTATTTGAGGTGATTAATCACTTGAGACCAGCCTGCAGACATGGGACACTGCATTATAAATCACATCTTATTTTCATTCATAGGGAATAGAGTGATATTCATTTTTTGGACATGATTTATCATTTGCAGGCTGTATCTGCTATCTCTGTGGGCTGGGAAAATAAATGGTCCGTCTTATTAAAAGTCTCCAACTTTTGCTATAATATTTTCTACATATCCAAAGGAAAATTATGATCAAGGCCATTGGCTGCAGTATTAAGGTATATTGTATGGAAAGAACTTTTTAAATGAGTTCTTTTATTATTGAATAAGTGAAATGTGGGCCAGCATCTGGGCTCTGCAAACCATTTTGTGTGGCCATCTTTTGAACTGTTATTTGTGTAAGGAGAACTACTTAGTATTTATATATACTTCATCTTCTTTAAGAAGTATGGGAAGCACTATAGGTGTCATGCCTTGAGATGACTTCCTTTTTCTTTGGTTATTATTTTTTCCAGCTTTCTGTGACATGGAATCTCAAAGTGAAAGCAGTTGGTACTATTTCATAAAATGTCATTTATCAAGTGATATGTTCCTCTGCCCTACCCTGCCAATATAAAATTTAATCAGTAGGGCTATTGTTGTAAGAGTGATTTAATAGTACAATCTGGTGACAATGGTAAGGTATTTACTGTAAAAGCATTATTTATGTGAAGCAAGAAGGAAATTTAGCAAGAACTAGTACTGACGTATTCTTGTTAGCTCTTGTTACCAGAGGTACAGGAGACTGTGGTCATTACATGATCTTCTGGACTGTTTCCCTAAAGCCTTTAGATTATGTATCTTTCTGCATGACTTCATTAGGATATGAGTGGAGCATAGGACTTTGAAATCAAATTTCATTACAGCCCTGGCTCTACAATTACTGACTGTGTCAGGAAACTTAACTTTTATGCATTGCAGATTTCTAGTATGTACACTATAGGGAATCATACTCTTCTATAGGAGTTGCCCAAGGGTTGAATGAGCCCTGGCAGAGTGGGAAATTCTTGTAACTGGCAATTTTTTTCTGATATTGCTCATAAAACTAAGTACGTAAGTAATCTATCTGGCCTCAGGTTTCTCCTGTCTATAGTTGCATTATAAGTGTAGTATGTGGTCAATCATTACCCATCTCCCAATCTGAGTCTATAGAATTCACTGAACAAATGTAGTTTTAAAGGACCTTTCAGAGCTGTAGCAGGCAAGCTAGGAATAGCACTAAGAGCACAATCTCCAACCTAATTCTTCCTCTGCTATTTTTCTACTTGTGTGAACATGTGATCTTGAAATTGAGAAGTCATGTAACATTTGTGCATTTCATGTTTCTATCTGTAAAATCAAGGTGATACAATCCTGGTCTGTTAGAATTATTTTGAGAATTAAACAAGCACAGTATATGAAATGTGCTTCAAAAAGTTCCTAACATATAAGAGTTCTGAGTAATCATTTACTACCCTTATTCCTAAAAGAAAGTTCAAATTTTAATTTTTAATTTATACACACACACACAGACACACATATACACATGCACACATGAATACATGATTCATGCTTTCACTCATTCTCATATTATCACTTCTACCATAGGAGTCTGAGGCTGAATAAGAACAAAGAATTTACTGGATATTGAAGTTAGCTGAGAAATTAGTTATTAGTTTATCAATTATTATTTAGTAATTATGTTTTACTAAGTATAAAGTGGATTTTCTGTAATAAAAAAACTATTTCCCCTATTTTAGAGTTGATGATGAATATTATATTGAAGATACTCCAATTTATGGTAACCTAGATAATATAATTCCAGGTAAGTTTTATTTATTTTTTCATAATTTGGGAATGTCAAAAAACCCACATAATTCCACCAAGAACTTGAAATGTCTCATTTTTAAAACCATTCCAATTAGGTATTCGAGAAGTAATAAATTATATATAATATATTGTAATATGAGTTTCTAGCCTAGCCTACCCCTGTGGTCTGGACCACACACTCTTGCTTAGGCCCCCAAAAATGAATCAGATGCTTATATTAATTACATGCTGCTTGGCCTATGACTCAGGCATATTGCTAGCTAGCTCTTGCATCTCAATTCAACTCATTTCCATTAATCTGTCTTGCCACACGGCCCATGGCTTACCTATTTCTTTACATCTTGCTTCTTCTTCAGGACATCTCGCTTGACTCTACCCTCCTTCCCCTTTATCTATGCTTGAATTTCCTGCCTACTTCTAAGATGCCTTGCCATAGGTTAAAACAGTTCCTTTATTTACCAATGATATTCACAGTGCAAAGAAAGACATCCCACATCAGTATATTGCATAGTACATGATTGCAAGGGCCACCCTATAAATTGTACTGTGATAGTCAGTGCAAGATAGCAGCTCCTGCTTTTCCTATGAGTTTCATTTCAGTCCTGTAGCAACAATACATCTCTACTAGAATAGCCATAGAAGATTCTATTCTCATAAATTTTGACACACAGAGAATTCTATGAAATAATGCCATTTCTAGAATAATATGGCCCACAGAAACAGTATTTTGTGATCTTTATATAGAGGCCTATGTACAAGCTTAGTATCAAAACAATGAACACTTTATCCTGTTTTCTGTGTTTTAACCTGTTCTGTTTATGTAGAGAATCTGGGGCTTGATTGATAGCAAGTGAGGAGAAAGCAGAACTAAGTCATCATTAAGTTCTTTGTGCTTTTATTCTTCTTCAAGTGCTCTTTATGTGAACCTTTTCTCAAAACAGAACACTCTGAAATCTGCATAGCAAGCAGCTCCAGTCTAATCCCATGGCTGATGAAGACAAGCTGCTGCCCTTCTATGAGCCTTCAGTCTGTTCATGAACAGAGTCTCTGGGCTTACTCTGCTTGCAAAGCTCTGTCTCAAACACAAAGGTTTTCTGTGACCTAAAAATACCATAATATCTACATATCTGAAAAAATACAGAATTATAAAGATAGAGATATGGAAATTTTATAATGATTCAAAGATTTAATTGTCTTTGTTTCCATTATGAACATTCTCTAACTTCTGCACTGGAACAGCCAGAAATATTATATTGAAATAATGTCCCTTCTGTTTTCATGCTGAAGAATTATGATCTCATCCTTCATATTTAAATTCTTATGAATTCTGATGGCCTAGAGCTCATCAGATCTGTACTTTTCCAAACCAAAATATGCCAGTAGTTTATTCCCAGAGTCCAACCTCACATGTTCTAGATTGGGTTTAAAAATCTACTACTTAACAGACCAATACAAGATTCTGAGGCTAGTTTCCCATGAAGCATGATTTGAGGAACACCACCCTATGGTGTTTTCCCATGTTGTTTTTCAGAGACGGTAGAGAGATTATTAAATACCTTTTGGTATAATAAATATATCTTATTCTCCGAGACCAAATTGCTGCATTAATCAATTTATCCAGGTAACTAGACACCTTAAGTAGGCATGTGTAGGGGATGTATTTGGAAGAATAAAGGTATAGAACAAGATGCTTCACTAGCATAAAGGACACAATGAGTACAAGTCTGTTGGCTTATAGATATTACACAAAAGTTCTAGATTTTTAAAATGACACTGAACAATCTTGAGGACTTAAGACAGTCCTGTCTAACTGAAATGCTTCTAATTGATGGAACACAGATCAGATTCTAAGCCATTTCATTGAAAATTAGAATGAGGTATTTTAAATGTTTCCAGATAAAACATATTAATGGAATGAATTACAAAACTGTAATTTTTGTAAAGCATCATGCTTTATGCCATGCTGCACCATGTGCAGTTACACCCATGTAATAGATAACACAGGCAACCCTTCAACTCCATTGGATCTCCATATCATTTTAGACAGTAGTTTATATGAGACCTCCACATGTTCCTTTTGGTTCAGAAAAATCCTCTTGATACATTCTACATTTTGAGCTTCTTATTGTCTGTCAGTAATATTGTAGGCAAAAGACTTCTCTATCTGATCTGCAGGTAACAGTTTGTGCTTTCATAACCTGTTTGCATGCCTATCTAAATCTACTTAAATAATATTGAGGCTGAGAGTGACCTGATGTGGTGGGAGGGGGAAGGGACCTTGAGTAAGGATCTACACAGACAGAAAATATGACTTCTTTATTCATAACAAAAAAGAAAAAATAATATTGAGGCTATATATCCTTAGCTAAATAGTTTGGATTGTGCATTGTATTTATACTGGTACTTTTATTTTTCCATGGAAATTTCCTTCACCTCTACTCCCAAGAACCAATAGATGAAGACTGCTATGAACAGATGAAGGCTCGACCACAAAGATCTACAAGTGCCACACAAGAAGCCACTGCATCTTCACAGGTGATGTTTTCTGTACAAGAGCAGTTTAGTCTAGTTCAAAGCACATGGACATGTTTCAAGAGCATTTTCTGATACACATTTAGAGCAGCCTGTTAAAAATTTTACAGCAGGAATCACATGTCAAGTTCTGAGACTGGAGCTCTACAGGGAAAGACAGAAGTAAGAGCAAAACTCAAACACCACAAGACTCAAAATCAGGTATAGTTCAAAGAACAATGAATCCTGCCTGTACATGCATGCATATATGCACATATGTGTGTGTACAGCAACAAATTTGCATAATGCTCTGAAAGCATCAAAACATTCAGTTAAAATATTATTATTTCTGCTCCAAAATCTTTTCTTTTATATTCTCCTACTACTGCCTAGACTAGTCATAGGGATGACAGTTCCCAGGCAATAATACCAGCTTTGTTTCATGTACCCTATATGCATTCTCTGCTTAGATTCCCAAGAAGAAGGCAGCATTAAAATTCTCATTTTATAAAAACTTACAAACAAAGAAGAGTTTGTCCTGGGGCACTCAGATACTATGTGAGGAGACAACACCCAAGGGTAGATCCATCTTGCATACAATAGTCTCGTTCTAAAAAAGGTCACAATTGGAAATTTCCCATTGTGGTAGGATTTTTCTCCTTTTCACTACATGAATTTTGTAAGAAATCAGACTTCTTAACAATTTGGTTAAGGAATCAAGATTTAGTGATACTTGTGCATATACTTGTGATACTACCACATATGCATTCTGATATTTGGTTAATTATAAAATATGTTTTTAGGGGCTAGAAAGAGGGTCAGTGATTCAGATTTTACAACTTGTTAGAAACTGAACTAAGGTTCAGTTTCTAGAATTACTAGTAACTTAGGCTCCAGAAGATCTGACATCCTCTCTGCCTTCTGCAGGTATACACACACACACACACACACACACACACACACACACACACAGAGGTACTTACGTACGTATGTACATGCATATACTCATGAAACACAAACCTTTAAAGTACACTTTCATATTTTATTTTTATTAAAGTTGGAAAAACTACATGGACATAGTATTTCCTGTTAAACTCATGATAATAATAATAATAAAAAGCTTTTAAAGGAGATTAAGGTGTAATTTGACCCTCTAGAAATATAAAGACCCACCCACACCATTTTAACTGAAAATATACCAAGAATTATGAAAATACATTATGAGCAAACACATGAGAATTACATGGGACACATTTGTTTGAGCTGCATCCAATTTTTACTCAAATGGATATGATGCAAAACTATGTAACTTTTTAAGCAAGATCTTTTATGAATTAGGCATTTAAAGATACTATTCAAAAACTAGTCTCTATTTCATTACATCCTTATAAATTAAGTTTCACACATTGGAAGTCATCTTTTCCTAATTGCTCAATTCACTTAGCACAATCATGACCTATCTCATTTGCTACTCTAATACTCATGCACCGACTGATCACAGAAGTGCAAGAAATCTACAAGAATACACATAGGCTGAAGGAAGAAAGTGTTTTCTGAGGAACATATGGGTCATTTCTTTGCCTTTTGAAGACAAAATGTGTGGTTCACAGACTCTAATTTGAGCATCTTGGTTTACCATAAAAAATTAAGTCCTAACAGTTTATCAGAAAACCTAGGAATAAGATTATTCCACAAGAGTCCCCATATCCTGTAAACTTTTAGGATATACACATGGGATGACCTTTTTATTTATTTATTGATCTTGCACCAATGTTCCTCCTCCTTATTCTAGCAAATGCATCCCCTTTCTTTCCAGACCAATACTAATTATTCTCTGCATTTGCCTAGCATGTGTGCAAGTTTTCTCAGTATTAAAACAAAATAAAAACTAAGCAAACAGAAACTTTCTTATCTCTTTTTTCCCTCTAATTTCTGAACTAAGGGAAAATTAGATAGGTTATTTCCATCCCCTGTGGTTTCTGCTTCTTTTTAGGGACCCCCATTCATTTACCCTTTTCTCTATGCATCTCCAATTCTCTCAACTAAGCCAGAACAGTGGAAGTCTGAAGTAAATATTTAAGGTACTGCCATAATCCTTTCTTGAGAATCATATTTTTCTCCTGGCACTGACTGATAAGACACAGTAATATTATTTGGGATGATTGTCTATAATTACAGAAACCAAATTCCAATCACTTTGTCATTAAAGAGAGCTTATTGCTTCATGTAATAGACAGACATAAGATTGTAATTTTGCTTTTGAGTTGATCAAGTGCAGAAGCACTCCTCATTCATCTCGTTCTCCTTCTTTCTAGTCGGCTATCAACAGACTCCTCAAGTGAGGCTGGACAAGACATTAGAAACTTATGAATTTTACTTTTCAGCTCAAGGGGAAAAATACCTTTTCTATTCTTGATCTTGAACATCAGCTTTAAAATGCCATCAATTATGCCCATTCCAGGACCATTCTCTTGGATCGTGTTGCCAGGGTGATGGGAGACAATGGGTGTTTGGTGTAGGCCATTTACTTAGTCTTGCTCTAAGTCCCTAGAACAGGATAGGGCAAATTGTACCAAAGAAGATAAGAGAGTTCAACAAAGTCCCAAAAGACCAAACAAATAACCACTCCTCTGGTTCTAAGTGCACTTCAACAGCTTTTTACCACTCTAGCTGGGGAAAGTTGAAGCAGATGCCAGTATTAAATGTGGGTAGCAGTGAACTGCCAGGTTTTCTGGGACACATAGCGGAGCAGGGGAGTGATGAGCATCAAAATAAAGAAGCTTAAAGTACAGGACATGAAATCCAGACTTTAGTCGATAGGCGATGATTATTTTGAAGGACAGATAGTAAAATATAAGTGATATTTTACAATGATATTCTGAAAACAGTATAAAGGGATGAATGGTGGCGGGAGAAGATGAAAGCATGGACACAAGTTAGACAGCTAATGTAGTTCTGTGAAAATAATTAAAGCAATAATAGCAAGTCTGATAAATAAATTAAAGTGCATGTACATGGAACCATCTCTTCTATTTGAAATAAAAACATAAGATATTTTCCTGATACTAATAGGATGATGCTTACCTAGGAGTGGGGAGGTTTTTTTGCATCTAACTGTTAACTTTCTCAGCCTTTGGCCCCACTGATAGACATGTTTTTGGCCTGGTCTTAAAGGTGAATCCTGAACACAGATAGCTCCACTATATTCATTGGAAATCCCCCAATTTTGTTTGAAGTCTGTACTATCATAATATTAATTGCTTTGAAACAATTACAGCTTCAGTATAAACTTTCTCGAGTTACCAGCCATATCAACATTAAGAGATCAATATTTCTGCTTTCATTTTAAAAGCAAGATACTGAGACTCAATATGATTTTCAAGAAGCTTCCCATGCCCAAACTGCACAAGTTTTATGTAATACAACTGAGACTTAATCTGGGGGTTTTCCAAGGTCTGATCTTCAACCTAGTGCTTTCCTGGTGTCTCTTGTCCTCACTCTGACAGCGACCCAACTCTAGGAGAGAAGAGAAGAATAACAGATTCCATTCTGTCTTAGGACTCAGTTGTGCAAGAAGATCTGTTTGCTTTATTCTTAAGAATCTTTAAAAATGTAAAGTAAGAGGCAGAGGAGGGATTTGTGGGTCTGTTTAAATCATTGAATTATCATTTATTAAGTATATGTAAAGCACACCTTATATTTGTTAAACTCCTTCCTCTAATGTGTTTTCCCTCCTAAACAATTGAAGGTACAGTTACCTGGTAGAAGTAAGGCAGTAACCGTGCAGGGTGAGCATAAAGATAGAGGCAGCTGAGAAACAGCCTAATACGTTCAGTAAATCTTAAGTAACATTTTGAGTATGGGGAAAAAAAATCCATGAAACTTCATCTACATACTTTCCCTTTTCTTGATTTAACTATTGTTTTGTTTTTGTCGTCTTTAACTATCAATGTTGACAAAATCAGGTAACTAAAGCCAGAAAAGAGATTTATTATTCGTAGGTCATGGAAATTTATAGAGGTCTTAGAAATTAAAGAATAGACCAACAATGGAAAACTAACATACCTTTCCTTTCAGATACCTGCGGAAAATCAGTTGTGCTATGCCACACTAAATCACAGCGTCAAGGGGAAACGCAGAAGACCCCGGAAACAGAATGCTAATTTGTCAGATGGGGGAAAGGATGCACAAGTTTGTGCAATGGATACCAACATTTCTCAGATCAGTTTGGCAGGAAGTTTCTCACCAGATAACCAGGCAGTAGAGGAAAGTATTCACGATGATCCTGCAAGACTGTTTGGATTGATTCGTGCCAAGAGAGATTGTAATCTAGCTGGCTGATGATCCAGCTAACCCATGATGACCCTCTCAGAGACGATTAAGAAATCAAGATCCTCATATAACACATGACTGGCAGTATAACAGTCTGCTCACTTGTTCATGGGATGGTAGCTTCCATTTTCTTCAGAGATTGCATCTCTACACACTAAATCTAACACCATTAAATTTAGCTATATGAATTTAGATTTAAAATATGCAAGTAGAAAAAATAATATAATAAATTCAGTTTGCAAATTAAACTACTTGATAACAAAGTCAAAATGTATAGTAATACCCTGGAAATTTTTTAAAATCTCAGGGACTCTAGGATATGGTGATGATTAAAAGATAAAAGTCAATGCCTTAAAATATTAATCAAGTGAACATTTCCTCTTCCATCAATGTGAATAAATAATTAGAAATTTTATATTAAAAGTACATTGCCAAAAAGTATAAAATGTAAATAGCATAATTAGTTTAAAAATTATAAATCCATGTTCCTTACAACAATTTAAAAATTAGAAATTCTATTGCCAGACATGATCAATATGAATAACTTTCTCTGTGTGTTTGTGGATATTTTACTGGAAATAACCATGTTTATGTATCATTTGTTTCTTTTTTCTGTTTTAACTTAAAAGTAGAAGATTACACATGTTATTTAAATTTTCTTCCTGTGTCAAGATACTATGGCTTTATTTCTACTATATTTAACTATATCAAATGTATTATATGCCAGGAAGCAAACACAGAATCTTTCACATGAAAGGCAAGTGCTCTACCACTGAGCTTCACCCAAAGTTCTGTCTCAAAACTGTAATATCTTCATTGTATCTCATTTATGATTAAATCAGGATTCATCTAAATAATTTTGAAGACTACTTAGATTTATTCAATTTCTATATATGTGTTTACAAATAATATTTAAATGAGAATGTCCCAAGACATGTCTGGATACTAGTTTCTTCTTTGCGTTAAGTCTCTTAAAAGAAATTAAATATCTTTAAAGATATGTGTTTATATTATTATTTTTCATAGCATAAATCTCTGCAAGGTCAGAAACTGGATCAAAAAATGCATATGGTTTAAATTCTAAAGGATTACCCCACATTGATTCCCAAACAGTTAACTCAATAAATTTTAGCATGGGGTAGAGGTACATAGCTGTGATTTCAACAGGCTGAGGCAGGAACAGCCCTATTAGTTCCAGGCCATCTGGTCCTCAATAGTAAATGTCTGATCATCTTGGCCTAAGAGTAAAGCATTCAAAAGAAATATATCAGGAACAAAATAACTTTTTCATTTTTTTAAAAATTTTGATTGTCACTCTGCTGTAACTTTTTTATGATTTAAATTGTTTCCCATACCCACCACTGTTCTTCATTCCTCCCCTCTTCCCAGTCCTTCCTCAGCCTCCCCCTATGCTGCACTCCCATCCTTTCCCTACAGAGGACAAGGACTCCCAAGGTGGCCTGGCATATCCAGTTAAGGTAGAATAATAACCAGAACCTAGAGACAACCTAGATGCCCCTCACTTGAAGAATGGATTTTAAAATCTGGCATATTTAAACAACAGAGTACTACAGAGCAGGGAAAAACAGACATGCTGAAATTTGCAGGCAAATGGACAGATCTGAAGAGTATCATTCTGAGTGAGGAAACACAGACCCAGATAGACAGACATGGTATGTACTCACTCATCAGTGAATTTTAGACATAAAGCAAAGGATAACCAGGCTATAATCCACAACTCCCAGAGAAATTAGGTAACAGGAGGAACTTAAGAGAGACTTACATAGATCCCCGTGGGAAGGGGAAATAGAGATCTCCGGAGTACATTGGAATCATACAGGGGGAGGGAGCAAGGACAGATAAGAAGAGAACATGAGAGAATGGGATGGTTAAATGGGGGGAGCAAGAGAAAGAAAAAACAAAGAAATCAGTATCTTGATAGAGATTGTGGGGTTAGAGAAAATCCTGATGCTAGGAAAACTCCTAAGAACCGACAATATGTCCCCAGCTAGGACTCTAAGCAATAGTGAAGAGGGTGCCTAAACATCCTCTAGTTTCCTGTAGTCAAATGAATGACCTCCCTAATTGTCATTATAGGACTTCCACCCAGCAACTGATGGAAACAGGTGCAGAGATAAATAGCTAAGCACTGGGTCAAGCTCCTGGTCCAGCTGAAAAGAGGGAGGAGAGAGTATATGAGCAAAGGGATCAGGATCATGAGGAGAAGAGCCACAGAGATGGCTGACTGGAGCTATTGGGAGCTTACTAACTCTGAAATGACAGCTGAGGAACCTTAATGGAAAGGAACTAAAGCCTCCGAATGTGTATGACAGACAAATGGCATGGCAATTCATGGAGCCTTTTGCAGTCCAAAGTTCATTCTTGGTGCATGAACTGGCTTCTTGAAGCTCATTCCTTGCAGAGGAACACCTTATTCAGCATTGATACTGATCCATCCATTTACCTGCAAATTCTAAGATACCTTGTTTTTTCCTGATGTGTAGTACTCTGTTGTTTAAATATACCACATTTTTAAAATCCTTCCTTCAAGTGAGGTGCATCTAGGTTGTTTCTAGGTTCTGGCTATTACAAATAATGCTGCCATGAACATAACTTTGGGATAAGAATGTGCATCCTTTGGGTATATGCTCAATAGTAATATTGCTGGATTGATTCCCAGTTTTCTGAGGAGCCCTAATACTGACTTCCTAAGTGGCTGTACAAGTTCACACTCCCACCAACAATGGAGGAGTGTTCCCCTTGCTTTGCATTCTCTCCAGCTTAGGTTGTCATCTGTGTTTTTGATCTTAGCCATTCTGACAGGTGTAAGATGGTATCTCAGAGTTGTTTAGATTTGCATTTCTCTGATGGCCAAGGATGTTGAACAATTCTCTAAGTATCTTTCAGCCGTTTGAAATTCTTATGTTGAAAATTCCTTATTTAGCTCTGTACTCCATTTTTTAATTAGATAATTTGATTTTTTGACCTCTAATTTCTTGATTTCTTTATATATTTTAGAGAAAAGTCCTCTGTCAGACAGACTTAAGGTTAGGAAAAAACTTTTCCCATTGAATAGGCTGTCATTTTGTCTTATTGACCATGTCCTTTGCCTTGCAGAAGCATCTCAGTTTATTAATTGTTGTTCTTAGTGTCTGTGCTACTGGCATTACATTTAGGAAGTGGTCTCCTGGGCCAATTCGATCAAGGCTATTTTACACTTTTTTTCTATCAGGTTCAGTATAAGGAGGTTTATGTTGAGGTCTTTGACTCACTTGGACTTGAGCTTTGTGCAGGGTGATAGATATGGATCTATTTGCATTCTTCTACATGTCACCATGTAGTTGTGCCAGCACCATTTGTTGAAGATGCTATCTGTTTTTGGTCCCTTCATAAAAAATCAGGTGTTCCTAGGTGTGTGGATTAATGTTAGGGTCTTCAATTTGATTCCATTGATCCACAAGTCTGTTTTTATTCCAGTACCAGGGTATTTTTACTACTGTGGCTCTATAGTATAGCTTGAAGTCTGGGATCATTATTCCTCCCAAAGTTCTATTATTGAACAAGATCATCTTGACTATCCTGGGTTTTTTGTTTTTCCATATGAAGTTGAGCATTGTACTTTCAAGGTATATGAAGAATTGTGTTAGGATTTTAATGGGCAGTGCATTAAATCTGTAGATTGTTTTTTGTAAGATTGCCATTTTTACTATGTTGATCCTACCTATTCAAGAGCATTGGAGATCTTTCCATTTTCTGATAGCTTTTTCATTTTCTTTCTTCAATGACTTAAAGTGCTTGTCATACAGGTCTTTCATGTCTTTGGTTAGAGTTACCCCAAAATATTTGATGTTATTTGCAGCTATTATAAAGGATGATGTTTCTATGTTTTCATTTTTAGTTCTTTAATAAATAGGGGAGCTATTGATTTCATCGAGTTAATCTTGTATCCTGCTACATTGTTAAAGGTGTTTTTCAGCTGTAGGAGCTCCCTGGTAGAAATTTGGGGATTACTTATGTATACTATCATCTCATCTGCAAATAGTGATAGTTTGACTTTTCCCTTTACAGTTTGTATACCCTTGATCTTGATTTTTTGTTGTTGTTGTCTTATTGCTCTAGCTAAAACTTGAAGAACTATATTGAATAGATATGGGGAGAGTGAACAGTCTTGTCTTGTTTCTGAGTTTAGTGGAATTGCTTTGAGTTTCTCTCCATTTAGTTTGATGTTGGCTGTCAGCTTGCTGTATATTGCCTTTATTGTGTTTAGGTATATTCCCTGCATCCCTGATCTCTCCAGGACCTTTATCATAAGGGAGTGGTGATATAACTTCTATTGTTCTCCACTGAGAAAGGAGTTTTGTTGGTAACTTATAATAATCATTTAACTTGTCATAGTATGTGTTTTAAAAGGCTACTTTGGCAAAGAAGCTTGAACACAACATACTTGTATTTGTTTTTCCTTTCTGGCTATGTGCTATAGATTTTAAACACATCACATTTTTATAGTATTTTTAAAAACTAAGTTTGGATGTAGTTTTACAATCTGTTCTTTCTCTTTTCTTTTTCCAAATCCTTCCCATATATCCTTTCTTGCTTTTTCTCAGTGACCACTTTTGCTTTAATTGTTGTTACACATATGTGTGTATATAACTGGAAGGCTCTACCTGAAGAAGAACATTTCTCCTATTCTGAACATTCTCCAGTTGGCCATAATTCTTTGTATAGTTTTAAGAATCGGCAAGCTTTCGCCCTGTCCCCCATGTTGAGATGTCCATTGGCATTAACATTGTTCAAAGTTTGTTAAGCCAGTCATATTGATGAGACTTTATGGGTGAGCCTTTATGATGTTACATGTTTTTATTAAATTATCACTTAAATATTAAAATAATAAAACGTATCTTAATAATTTTTGTGTAATTAGAATGTCTAGACATCTTCATTTGTATCCATGCAGGACTATCTTTGGTACCCTATATTTCAGCTTAAATGAGTTCTTTATTATTTTAGTCCAAATCAAGAAGTATTGCTAAGCATCTGAAAAAGTCATTGTTTAAATTTTTAGAGATATTGTCACAGGGCAAAAAATTCCCAAGGTTGAACTGTCTATGCTTTTTGAACAATCTGTACTGTTCCTTTCTTGGACACATAGATTCCATCCAAACGCTTTCTGGTATCCTCTGTTTTAGCTATGTGACTTGCTGAATCAATGCTGCTGGATTTGCATATCATTTACTTCAAAAATTAAGTCATCATTCTAGATTTGAGAAGGAGAACAGCAGCATCTGTCCTCATTTGAACATTGTGGATGTATTTTTTATCCAATAAATTTGGAATTTCAACCTCTCATTCTCCAGAATATCAATATTGATGGGGAATTGCACATTCACTGACCTCATATTATAATGGAGGCTCAGAACCTTGGTCATGTTGTGAACATTTTTACAGATAGTCTGGACAGTAGGTAGTTCCTTTCTGCTTCCCTACTAGTAGTCAACCTGGAGTCTCTTCTTTTTCTTTTCAAGAAGACACAGCTCTACATTTATGGGATTAGAGCCTTTCCAGAGGGTTCCTCTGAGGCCCTACATGATACATGTACAACCTCTCAGAGGCATGTCAATTATTTCTGAAACATTGACAGTTTGATTATTGAGAATGGTCTTCACTCTCACAGCAGGTGTGGTAAAAAGTAGCTTTCTGCTTCTTTAAAAGGTAGTATTTTTATTGAGTAAAAGACAGCATGAATTGTAATTTATTTAATGATGGTTATTTTATTATTTTAAACATTTCTTGTAAAGTCAAATTATTTGAAGTTATTTGAACATAATTTGATCCTTCATTTTTTATTAAATTTTTAAATAACCATATAAAGTAATAAGTTTTATTATGGTGTTTGTGTATGTGCATGGGTCCACATACATTGATTACACTTTGTTCTAATTTATCCCCCCCTACTACCCTGCTCTACATCACCTACCCACTATGAATGGTTCTCTTTCCTTCCCCACGTAGTTCCCTTTTCTGTTTATATGTCACATATGTGTCACTACCACTTTTCCCCTGACTTACCTAGGAATCCTTCTTTCCTTCCTTCCTTCCTTCCTTCCTTCTCTATCATGATTTCCTTTATTGAACACACACACACATGAGAGAGAGAGAGAGTCATATGCATATATAATTATAAATATAGATTCTGTGTAATAGAGAAAGCATGCAACGGTTTTCTGAGTCTGTCTGAGTTTGGCTTATCTTGCTCAATACAATGATTTTTGTATTAATTTCATTTTCCTTTGTTACAAGAAAACTCCATTGTATATGTACTACATTTTTATTGTCTATTTATCTGTTGATGGACAAGTAGGCTGTTTTCATTTTTTGTGTACTGTGAATGATCTAGCACTAAACATGGATGCACAAGCATCTCTACGGTATGATGATGTGGCATCCTTTGGGTATATTCTCCAAAGATAAATAGCTGTCTCATATATTAGTTTTAATTTTATTTTTTAGTAACATCTATGCTGATTTTCATAATGGCTACACAAGTTTATAGGCCTACGAGAGTGAACATCCTCTCTAGTATTTAATTTCTAGTATTTCCTGATGATAGCCATTCCTATCAGAGTGAAATGGATTCTCAAAGCAGTTTGGATTTGCATTTTCCTCTCAGGTCAGGTGAGTATTAATCACTTTTCTGACATGTAGTTGGCAAAGACCATTTTCTACCTTCTTCATGTGGATTTTTTTTTTTTACCATGCAGAAACATATAACACCTACTCCCCTTTGTTAATTCTTTTTTTTTTTAACACGTGATAGAAATTTTATTTTAGTTAATTTAGTTTTGACTATTTAAGATGGAATAAATATTTAATCAGTATGTAAAAGTAGCTTGGCATGCTTTTTTTACCATGCAGAAACATATAACACCTACTCCCCTTCGTTAATTCTTATTCCCTGGACTATTAAATCATTTTCCAGAGTGCTCTTGCCATGTCTGTATCTGCAGCTGCTTTATTTTGAAGTTTCGGGTCTTACATTAAGTTTTTTGATCTACTTTTAATTTATTGTCATATCATGTGAGAGATAGAGATCTATGTGTGTTTTCCCAGTTAAAGAGACTTTTTTTTGAGGTCTAAAGGTTTTATTTTTACAGATTTCAGCTAGTGAGCACTGAAGCCTGCACCGTAAAGCCATGCTCCTCCTGGGTCTCCTCTCTGGTCATCACTCTGAAAAGAGCTACTGGGGGGGGGGTGGCCCAATAGGCAAGAGCAAACAAGGTCCAAAGGTCAGAATGTAGAGGAGTCAAGGATGTCAGCCAGAGCAACCTCGGCATCCATGGTGCATGCACTCGATGATGCGACCCACTTCCAGCTTGTTTTTGGGAACCTGGCAAATCAGTTTGTCCCGAAGTTGGTGCCCCACGTCTGACCGCAGAGAAGGGAGCACAGATTCTCGCAGCCCTGCTTTTTCCACTTTGCGATCAGGTTTTTGCCTGCACAGCCTTCTTTAATGCAGTATGCATGAAGTTCTCTGCGCTTGTAAAAGGTCGACCATATGTCGGGTTTTCTGGTGATGGATTTTGAAGATGGTCCGCAGAGATTCTACTTTCCTCTTTCCCTCATGGAGTTCAGTTTCAGCTTCTCTCATCTTTTGATCTAATTCATCCAGTGTTGGTTCGATCAACTCCCAGCCATCTGGAGGCGTTTCCTGGTTTCTTTTGACTTGGATTTGCCATTTTTTTTTTTGAGTTTGGAGAGATCAATTTTCTTCTTTGGACCTCTGTCTTATTGGAAGGTCAACCACCTACGGCCGTGGTTTCTTTACTCTAAAGAGACTTTCTTTATTCAAAGTCTTACCTTTAACCTCCACGCAAAATCACATGGCTATAGCTGTAAGGATTTTCTTAGTCCTCCACTCTGTCCTATTATCTGTGTGTCTGTTTTTGTGACAGGATCATACTGTTTTGTTATTATGTCTCTGTAATATAATCTGAGATCAGGTATTGTGATATCTCTAGTATCACTCTTTCTGCTAAGGATGTCTTTGCCTATTTGGGTTGGTACTTTTAAGTGTATATAATAGGACTGATTTTTCATGCTTTGTGTTGGTGTTCTGTGAGGAATGACAGAACTTTGATGAAAATTGTGTTTGATCTGTAAGACAGCTTTTGGTGATATAACCATTTTTACAATATTAATTCTGTAAATTCAATATCAAGGGAAGTCATTCCTTCTCCTTGTGTCTTTTTCCATTTCCTTCTTTGATGTCTAAAAGGTTTGATTGTAAGGGTCTTTTACATGACTACCTTGGGGAACCAAAATGATGGAAATAGCCTATGTTGTTTCAGAGTTTTCTGGAACCTTCCTAAACAAGAATTTGTAGAAAGACCATTTTGCATTTGCATTTTGAAGTCAGTATTGAGTATTTGAGAGGTGTACTTTATGTATCTCTAAGACTTACACTATTACTCCAACATTTTTCTCTTTTGACTTGCTTCCTCATTTCACTTGATGCTGAAGCTTCCTCCACTTACCAAGTTATCTATAACCATTTCCTAGACAGTATGTAGAGAAACAGAGGGGTCATCTCCTTTATTTTCCTTATTGCTGGATCATTGTCCTTCATTTATGTTCAGTGTCTGAGGTTCCCTTGATTTACCTATTTTGTCTCTTGTTCCAAAACAGGATACCAAGTCTTATATGTTATTTCATCTTGACAAGATGCCAAAGTACTCACATCATATTGCTATAATTCTCTAGTATACATATATTTTAGTTTAGTTCTTGGACACAATGATAAGCTATGAATCAGTAGTCATCAGGCAACAATTAGGGGGACACTTCACCTGTGGAAGCTTAAAGAGTTTATGTTCCAAGAGAAGTATCATTGTAAATGTTTCCATTTCTGCCGAAATGTATAGAGAAAATCATCAACAGAAGAAAACAGATAATTTTTTAAACACTTGAATTGTTCACTGATGTTGCTGGAGAGGCTTTTCCTGGGGAGACACAGTACACACATCTATTCATCTCAAATAGTGAGCCAATGACAAACCATAGTGACTAGTCTATGAAAATCCAACTTGCAGAAGCAGTGAATTCTTGCCAGGTTCCAGCTGCATCACTGTAAAGGCCATCAGTACATGGGTGAAATCTCGCAGAAGCTTCAACACTAAGCTCTGTGCATGACTTGCAGGCAGCTAGATGGATCTAATTTCTTCTCAGCCATTGGCTGATTAGAGTTTCCTCTCCTCGTTTTTCTGTACTGCTTCTGTAAATCTGGGGCAGGGTTCTTCTGAATCTAGCAAGTCTCAGCTTTCTTAGACTTATAAAAATCAGTTGGCTTCCTGGGTCTCATGAGTGTACTTCCTCCCTACTGGAGGGAATGATTTAGTTCAAAAGAAATTGCTGTACAATAATTGATACTACCTTAAAGTTAAAAAAAAGTTCATCTCAAATCTCAAGGAAAGAAACAATTGCTTATTTCTTTTGGTATTAAATAGCTCCTTTCTGATAGAATAAAGGCAGAGTGATTAGTTCAGGCACGTAGTTTAAGTCTCTCCCTCTGAAGTTTTATCATCATTTAATTAATAAGATAGGCAACTTATATTAAGACATAATAAGCAGAGAAGATAAAAATTTATAGATGGGATAGCTAGAATGTAAATTTAGTGAGCTGTTTGTAATTATTTTAATCTATACATTGAATTGAATTAGAAATATCCTCCATAGGATTAGATATTTGAGCTCTTGGTTCTAGTTGGTGGTAGTGTTTGGGGATGGGGGAACAATGTGACCTTTAGGAGGTGAAGCCTTGATGGGGGCAGTATTTCTGAGGACAATTTCACTTTCTGGATACTAAATTACCAAAGTGCTATTGATCTGCCCTAATTCACAGAAGTCCAGCAGACTATGGAAGACAAGCTTCCAGCAGAAATGTTAATAATAGGACTCATCTCTCATGCAGGATAGAAAGAATCAGGGGCTGCAGAGGTAGCACATTGTGTGAACTGATTGGCTGACAAGCATGGAGGCCTACCTGAGTTTACTCCCTAGAACCACATGAAATAGCTGAGCATGATAGTGCTTGAAATTCTGGTGATGGGAAGATAGAGACAATGGATCCCTGGAACTGCTATCCAGACAGCCTAGCCTAATCAGCAAGCTGCGGGCAGATGAAGAAATCCTATCTCAAAGACTGACAATCAAGAAGCCTGCAGGAGACTGACCTAGGCACTCTGCACATATGTTATGGTTGTGTAGCTTGGTCCACAGGGGCTGTCTCTGACTCTTTTGCTGGCTTTTGGAACCATACTCCTCATACTGGGTCACCTTGCCCAGCCTCAATGCATGGGAGGTGCTTAGTCTTACAACAATGTGCTATGCTGTGCTTTATTGATGCTCATAGGAGACCTGCCCTTTTCTTGAGGAAGAGGGAGAGGTGTGGCCAGGATATAAAGTAAATAGATGAATAAAAAATAAAACACAAACAACAAACATGTCTGGTAACATGAAAGGAACAACACCTGAGGTTGACCCTTGGCTTCCATGCATGAATATATGTAAATTTGTAAGTACACACATATACATTTACAAATAAGTGACATAGATTTTAGCTGAGAGGCAGAAGCTGAAGCCTCCAGGGGCGGGGGGCTGGGAGAGGAAAAGATTGCCATGTGGTATGCAAGTGCCAATTTCTGTCCTCCACTCAGTTTCTAAGTGTTCAGTTACCGTAGGAAAGAAGTAATCCTACTGTACCTATGAAGAACTCTTTCTTTTGCACAATTTGCCATTCTGTGATAATGACACACTCCTCATTGACATAATCAGAATGTGTTCAAGATTAATGCCACATATGCTTCCTTTCACTATTAATAAGTAAAATCCTATTCACGTTTATACCATGTCTGCAAATTCAAATGAAGTCTTGGGGTTGATTTTTTTTCTTTTCACCTTTTTATGCTTAGTTAGAGAATTTCCTGAGCCTGGGCTTAAAAAAAAATCAAAGTCTTCACAATTAACAAAAGAGGTATAAGGAAGATAGAATGATGTCTCCATTCTCCTTAACTTAGAAGATAAAGCTTTCTGCATCATGAAACAAATTGAGATGGTCTGATTTGCTAAGGTTTTAAATTGAGAACGTTCACAAGAATATCAATCTTGTTTCCTGCGCAACAAGGAGACCCATGTGAATATTCATAACTGCTACCAGCTCCTTCCTGTCTCTCTGCTAATATAAATTTGTCCTTGGAAGTCTCAAAGACTTGCAAGACTGAAGATTCTTGCCAAACCCAGGGAAGTGTGCAGCTCTCTCATCTTATCTTACTAGACCTGACATTATTATTATAATTGAGCATTGGTGCTCTTAGACAATATAAATACTTGCAGTATTAGTAGGTTGTACCAGAAAAGACTCCCTGGCACATTTTTGTTTCTTTTATAGGCATGAGGGGAAATGTTAAAGTCCACAACTGCAGCGTCTCTTGTTTTTAACAAGGAGATTGATCCAGAAAATACCTATTTAAATCTATATACAGGGCTATTAAGGGGGTCAGACAAGTCTATAACTATTGAAGTAAGCATTATGCAAAAGGAGGAATGTTAAGGTTTTCAAAATAGCTTCCTAAGTTACTTTTCTAGCAAATACTTTTAAGAAGTCTCCCCTGTGTTAATCATTAGTCTATTGTCCTAGCGAACCCAGAAACCTTTGTCTGTACTTCCTGCTTTCTATCATCAACCATAATGTCTGATTTTGTTTATAGCCCCACACAGGCCCTCCTTTTGTATTTCATGTTAGGTCCTCACTGGCTCTTTTTCTTGAACCTCATCCTTGGGCAACATAACAACCAACCTCAGTAGTTGGAAAGTCTCCTAAAACACACTCATAATTGAATGTCACTCACACTTGACAGGTGAGAGCATGAAATTAATTTGGTTTGCACAAATAAAGCCTCGTGGGATTACTTAGAGAAAAGTGTCACAGAAAAACTCACATCTAGTACATGACAACGTTAAATTAGCATTCTCAAAAACTGTTTGATTTTATCTCTTCTTATTTGAAGGCCAGCCTTACTTTGAAATTAAGAAACCTGAGCATAAAAGAGGTTAGCATATTACTCAGAACATGTATAAAAGCTGTTATCCATTATAGCAGAGACTGCTACTTAAGACTATCTTGTCTACTTATAAACATCCTACTGAGTAAGCAGGGTCTTTCCTACCAAAATAAATTCCTCCTTGTGTTCTGGCAGTCCTGCTTGGCTTTCTAGCCATTATACTGAAGCACTTGTATAAATCTGTCTTGATGGAGAAAGGCATCCAAAAGACATACTGAGTGAATACACAATGTGGAGTGAGAAAGATCATTCATTCTTATATGTGTGTTTAGGGAATTTACCAAAATCTAATTGTTTACCAATATTGTGTCAGGCACAGTCCTAGACTCTGAGTTTTAGAAAAGAAGCAAGGCATAGCCTGCGCCCTGAGAGAATTCTGGATTCCTTACAGACCCATCACTCTGAACCACTTCATAATATCACAGAACTTCCCGTCTCCTCTTTAGCAGGCTTTAACAGCATTCTATTCCTTGTGATGTGGCCACTGGGTGACTTGATATTTTATTTCTCAGGAACTTAGAGCCTTGGGGTGAGATCAGAATTAGAGTGGCAAAGAAAGTCAAAATTCCTGTCAAGCCTTTGGATTAATGCCTGTCTGGGGTGTTCATATGACTCCAGCACTAAGTGCACTAAATATTAAGCAAGCAATGCATCCAAACTGACCTTGTAGATACTGACATTGTATCTTGATTACTTTGTTGGCTGCTGTTTGCCCATATTAGCTCCACTAAAATGATACACATTTCTGTTTTGAAATTTTTATTGGCTTCATTTTCTACCCAGGATAACTAAACAAATAAAGATAATTGGGCAAATTAAGATGAAAAAAAAGCATGCTAATCACTTGTCATTGTGTTCGCATCAAGAGATAATTCATCTAGTTCTAACGCTACCATTTAATCTACTTCCTTTCAATTTGGGTAATGTCCTACTCTAGCCAGGGGAATTAAAGGCCTACTCCTTTATAAAGGAAGCTTCTATAGACAGAAGAACACAAGAACCCCAGCAATTTTTACATGCATTTTGTTTAAGAGCACCTGTCCAACTGTCAGCAACAAAGGGCCCACTCTGACTCTACTTTCAGGTAAAAAAAAATTTAAATTTTGTGTGATGTTCAATACTTTTTGTCCTGTACAGAAAAAGAACCTATTCCGAAGAAAAGTGCAAACAAAGGCTGTGCTGAAATTCAAAATTCATTTTGTTTCTCTGAAATTAAATATACTCACAATAAACCATTCCACTGGGTCTCTGAGCCTTAGTAATTCAATCACTGTTCATCTATAATAGCTCTTTCCCTTTGTCTGTAGATTTGGGAGGGAGGAAGGAGTCCTCCAAACATCACAATAACAAGCAGTTGTTGGTCATATCAGGAATTTCCCCAGGAGAAAAATACGAGAATGCTATTTTCTTCTTTTTGTGTGTTTTGAAAGCTTCTTGTCACTGAACAATCTGTTCATGATGTATTTGCCACGACACGTAAGAAATAGAAATTATACAATGATCTCAATCATGCCCAGCATGTTGCAAACAGTCTTTCTCTCCGGGTGCCCAGGTAGAGAATCCCTGTCAGAATCCTGGTCCTCACCAGCTGAGAGATGCTGTCCCTTCCCTACTATGCTGGACAGAAGTTGCTCTGACATTTATGTTCCTCTTATCCTCAGACACTTCCAAAGACTCAGAAAAACTCTGTAATGAAACTGGAAGAGCCAAGACACAAATCCTGTCACCAAGGACTCTCTAGAGCCTTGTGGGGTTCCCTCTAGAATATGCTTCAAAGCAAGGAGCTCTGTCAATTTCCTGACAAGACATTAAACCCCAGAGGAAAGCCCTTCCACTTGCTCTATATTAAAATTCAGTTTCATTTAAAAAAAAAACAGGTTGAATTAAATCAAGCTGTTTGCCTCTTACTTATGTAGGTTGCAAAATAATATCATTTTAATTAGTGACTTCAATGAGCTATATCCTTCTCTGGCCAGAATGTCTAAAGGACCAAAGCCCTTTTTTGTTGTGTTGAACTCTGAATTTATTTTCTAGGGTACGTGCTCATGAGTTTCTATACATGTTAATGGAAGTTAAGGGAAGGATTTGATGATTATATTTTTAAATTTATAAAATGCTTTCTCAGTCCACAGAGTTATCTAGCATATTAGAAGTGATTCTCATACTCTTTAATCCATTGCCCTGTCTGCCTGAGAGAATTGTCCTAGACAACTGTTCTATAGATGAGGCCATGCTGATCTAGTAACACACCATGACTGTCTCTGTGCTTATGATGTAATCTGTCAAGTCAAAGCTTCGTAATAATTTATTGGACAATCATATTCCTTTCCCAAAAGTCACTTTTAAAAATTCATTATCTGTCTGATTCTTGAATCTATGTGAGGAAGACTTTATCATGATCCTTACTTTGTAAATGAAGAAATTGGAAATTAGGTACTGTTAAGAGGTAATAGTTCATTAAGTTTTCAGAATCAGTCCTCAAGTACATACTTTGTATTCTGCCTCCTATAGTCTCAATCATAACATGCACACATTTATCCATTACACAAGAAGATGAATGTATGCATATACTCAGCTTGCTTTCTCCACTCTTATACAGTTCATAACCCCTTGCCTACGGAATATCACCCACAGTGGGTGGATCTTACCATCTCAGTTAATGTAATTACCTCCTCCCCACACAGATATGTGTAATGTGAAGTTTCTGACCTGCCTAGTTCCACAGTCCAGGGGTCTGAATCTGCCTGTCACTGTTTATCAGGCTCATCAATCCCAAAATCCCAAAGAAACACACAGACACTTATATTAATTTCATCCTGCTTGGCCTAAGGCTCAGACATAATTGCTAGCTATCTCTTTCATCTTAGTTCAACCCATTTCCATTAATCTGTCCTGTCACATGGCTGGTGGCTCACCTATATTCCTTACATGTTGAGTCTTTTGTGGATGGATCTATCTCTGTCTGAGTCCCCTCCTCCTCCTACTTATGCTTCGATTTCTCCGCCTACTCCTATGGTGCCTGCCATGGCCAAAACAGTTTCTTTATTTAAGAAATGATATTCACAGCATATAGAAAGATATTCCCACATCAGAATGCTCCCAAGCCAACCTAAGCAATCTTCCATTGGTACTTCCTAGATGATTCTAGATTGTGGTAAATTGACAGCTAAAACTATTATAACCCTGTCCTTTGTTAACTTGTCACAGAAATATATCACTCTTAAACCATAGCATTAAGATTTTTTTTATTTCCTAAGTGTCATATTTAATCTCATAATATATAATACAATCCAACTGTAAAAGTATACTAAGTCTTTAACAATTCCAACACTTTAAAAGTCTGAAGCCCCGCTCTGCGGCGTCCCAGCGCACTCTGGAGCAGGGGCAGCTGAACTCTGCACCTGGCCACACCCGCAGCCCCTGCTGCTCAGGGAATCTACTAAGAGCCCTACTGCGACCCTGAACTGAGTGAACTGAGCAAACCAACTGCAGGGGTCTATGAGGGGCGGATTCGAACCCTGACCAGAGGTGAGGAGGGCTCGGCGG
>PVIH01010429.1:33833-75562 GCA_004025045.1 Sigmodon hispidus | reverse complement strand
GTGTTATATTTAGGAAATGGTGGCCTGTGCCAATTTGTAGAAGTGTGTTTCCCACTTTCTCTTCTATTAAGTTCAAAGTGGTTGGGGTTAAGTTGAGGTCTTTGATCCACTTGGATTTGAGTTTTGTGCAGGGTGACAGGCTCGGATCTAATTGCATTTTTCTACACACTTCCTTCCAGTTATGCCAACACCATTTCTTTAGCTTTTTAAAAAATGATATTTATTTACTTATGACTGATGTGTATGTGTGAGTGGACACCTGTGTATACTAAATTAGGAAACAACTTATGGGACTTTGAAGTAAGACGTTTCGGGCCCGGCCTAGCCCCAGATCCAGACCAGCAGTCCCAAATAATAACACAAAATCTTATAATTACATGCTGTTTGGCCTATGGCTCAGGCATATTACTTCCTAACTCTTAAACTAACCCATGATTAGCCAAGTGGCTTAATATCTTTTACGGAGCAGCATTTTTATCTAATTTTCTCTGTGTCTGCCTAGCATCTCTGCTCTGCTCTTCTTCTTCCCAGAGTTTTCTTAGTTTGGTAGCCCTGCCCACACTTCCTGTCTGCCTCTTGGTCAATCAGAATTTTATTAAAACAGTAGGAGGGACAAATATTTACAATGTGCAATAGCATAATCCCACAGCAGGACTTAGTTTCTTTCCTTTCACTACGTTAGTCCCAAGGATTGAACTCAGGCTGTTTGGCTTGGTGCTACATGCCTTTACCCACCCTCAGACTTCTCATGGCTACTGAAAACCACTTACAAATCAGGGTATATAGAACTTGTTCCTTTTTTTTCAAACATGTTGCTCTGTCTAGTGTGTACATGAACACAATTGACTGAGAATGAATCTGAATGAGCAGGAGCATGAACGGGAATAAAATTAAGTGATTTCTGGGGAGTTTTTTGGAGTTAGATTCTATATGACTTATTTTTTGATGATAGTATGTTTGATGAGAGTGAACATAACCATTGGTGTAGATTTATTTGGCAATTAAATGTTCATAAATAAAAATCAAAGTCTGGTTGGATGATGGCTCAATGATTAAGATTTATTTTTGTAGAGAACCAGGCTTCTATAACCAGCACCCAGACAGCTTACAACCTATGTGACTCCTGTTCTAGAGGATTCACTGCTGTCTTTTGACCTCTGTAGGTACCAAGCACACATGTGCTGACATACATGTGGACAAAACATTCAAACATGTGAAATAAATTAAAAAATATTTAAGAGTCTGTAAAGAAAATTAAAATCCATTTTTTGAAAAGTACTGAATTTTGTGCAAAAAATAAAACAGATGGTGGTGGCACAGTCTTTTAATCCCAGCAGTCCAGAGGTGGAGGCAGGTGGCAAGTCTTTTTCAAGTTCAAGGCCAGCCAGGGCTATGTAGAGAGACTCTGTCTCAAAAACAACAAAGAAACAGCAGAAACAAAACAGAAAAACTGTTACTTAGAAGCAAGTTTCAGTTAGAATAAAGGAAAAATGCTAATAAAATACTGAAAGACATAAACATTCATTTAGATGTTCATTAACTCTAAGTAAATGTATGGACCCACTTACATGGTACATGGGTTAATTCAGAATATGCCAGTAGTTAAGAACTTAGCTTTTGTAATGGCAGATATAGATTTGAATCCCCAAGCTATTGCTTATTTGTCAGTGATTTGCAATGGGATAATTATGACTTTAATGCTTTATTTCCCCCTTTATCTAAAATGAGGCAACTAGATCTCATCTTTTAGAATTATTGTAAGGATAAAATGAAGTGATACATTAAACTGCTTTCTATATGTCTGTTTTTAATATATGTTCAAGAAATTGTTTAGGTAAGTGTTATTGTTAGTTTGCATGGCTGAGATTTCTTACCTTGGGTGATGAAAGAACAGATCGAGCTTTTCCTTGGCAAAAGTAGTTTTTGCTTGCTTGCAGCCTTTCACGTGTATCCTTTTCCTTTAAGGCTATGGCTTGCTTTTTATCTTACTATGCTTTTTATATAGTAGACACTGAATAGATTTGGTAACAGTTTTTTTTTTCACTAATCTAAATAGCTCGTTGTGTGTTTAGATAGTTTGAGCAAGGTTCTCAAGGATCATGTCCAGTGTTGTTTCTATCCTTGTTCATCACTTGGGCTTTCAGACTGTCCATATCAAAGAGGTGGGGCTGCTGGCTTTGAGATTGCTGCTTCATGGCTTAGTATTTTATCAAACATGTACAGGAATATCTCTAGGCATTATTTTTTAATGTTTATGGCTGATTCATTTCACATTTTGCAATGGCTTATTGATCTCAGTAACAGGAACCCTGTCCTTTCATATGCTTTGTGGTATTTGCCCAGCCAACTTATGACTGGGCTTTGGAATATTCATCTATTAGTGAAATATTAGTGAAATATATATTCTCACACCTTTCTTTCTTATTACCTTGGACTGTATGTTGTGTATTATATGGAATCTAAAAGTGAGTTTACTGTGATTTTAAAGAACTGAAGATTATGTTCATAACTACTAAAATTTAGATAAATTTAACCAAAAGGAGTAGAATAGTAGTAGTTCTAGAATGTCTTCTGAATGATAGAACTAGATTTTATTTAGCATCTAGGCAATGCTGGCATCTATGTACTGTTCAGAAATGTAGTATGTTATTACAACACATTTTGCATCCTACCTGTACTTTTTGTGGAATAAGTGTTTTGGGATGTCTTAGATTTTTTTAAATATTTATATTACAAATGCAAATATCAAAGAAAATAATGCAGGATTTAGTTTTTAGCCTCAAGAGGATAGGCTAGAAGTCACATTAGTATCAGGGGTAGTTTATTAGTGAACTTTCCTGACATTGCTGTGTATTTTATTTTTGTGTACACATTCCAAAAATTATTATAAGAACTCTGTTCCTACTTTATGTATAAAACAGGGTACAAGAAATTTAACATCTTCCTTAAGGCTTTGTAATACATGATAAAGCTGAAGTGAATGTAGGTCTAATCTCAAAGCTTTCTTTTATACTGGAATAAACTGTCTTCTAAGGCGTTCTACTTGGAAATGAGCTCTGTAGAAATATTTTCAAATAAATTCCTTTCAGAATTCTTTGAAAGAGTTTGTGATTATCTGGGACGACAAGCAATGGAAGAGAGAAGGGGAGGGACCACACATTTACACACATATGTCTAGTCATGATCCTCCACTTTAAAGAATATGCCATGTTAAGCTATAACTGATGGTTTGGGACTGTAATACCAGCTACTCAGAAGGCAGGAAGATTATAAATTTAAGCCTGAGCTACAAAGTAAATTCAAGGACAACTTGTTAACTTGGTGAGACTCTGTCTTTAAATAAAAAAGTAAAGAGAAAATTAGGGGTCTGATTCAGTGATAAAATGATTGTTTTGCATTCCCAAGGCCCTATGTTTAATCCTCAGTCCCATAATAAAATGTGAGCTCTTGTAATTTCTCCTTTATAAAACCCCTTCAACTGTGGACTTCTAAGATTACTTTAAGCCCAGTTGTCCTACTCTAGATGAGATGGCTTTGTTTATGTTTTTGAAAACAAGTTGTGAAGTATATTGTAGGAGCAGGGTGTGAAGTGTTAGCGGGAGACTTGAAACATTTCCACCAGCAGATGGCAGTGGAACATTTCTACAGCCTGCAACCCTTGCTTTGTCCCAATCAGAAAGTAGGTAAAATTTTACACAGACCCCCAGGGTACTGGTGACTCTATAATCTCAGCTCTTGAAGGCTGAGACAAGTGGATTCTGAGCTTGAGGTCAGCCCAGGCTATATGATTTTGTGTCAAACAAACCTACCTATCTTAATTTAAGCTGCACACATAAAAATGTGAAATGTTTCATTCATTAATATAAAACATTATATGTTTGAAATAATTGATCTCAGATATAAAAATAAATAATAACAATCTTTTAAGTATTACTCAGTACTTTTCAGTAGATTCTGTCAGAGTACCTGTCAACTGGATATGAATTTATCTTTCTAGCCAAACTGTGAGGTTAAGGAAAAGAATGTTCTTGATTGAATCTTTGGAGGGGAAGAAAACAAAGTACTTGGCCCATAGTTGTCACTCATTAAATATTTCTTCATTTCATTCATTTTTCAGAAAATTTGTTAAGTATTGCTTTGAAGGCATATGAGAATTTATGAGTATTAGTCAACTCAAAGCTTTTTTGTTTTTCCTGTTAGCAGCTACATTTCAGGTCCAATTCTAATGTGTTTGATGTATGTTCCATAATATTTTTAAAATCATCTTTCAAAATTGTGTTTTTTCACATGTGTGTTTAATTTTCTTTTTTTTTTTTAAATTTTTTTTTGATTTATTTATTATGCATACAGTTTTACAGAAGAGGGCGCCAGACCCCATCATAGATGGTTGTGAGCCACCATGTGGATACTGGGAAATGAACTCAGGTCCTCTGGAAGAACAGTCAGTGCTCTTAACCGCTGAGCCATCTCTCCAGCCCCGTGTGTTTAATTTTCACTCACATTTTTATGATATATTCCTGTGTGTTTCTCATATATCACAGCATTCAAGTTCTATGATATTGTTGTACACAGGTTCATTGTTTCTTATAGCTGTCCTCATTTCAGCTACTGGACTTCTGATGAACATTTAAGAGCTTCCAATACATATAAATTTAAATATTTGCTTATTTATTTTATGTATATGAGTGACTCATCTTCATTAACACCAGGAGAGGGAATCAAATCCCATTCCAGATGGTTGTGAGCCACCATGTGGTTGCTATGACTTGAACTAAAGGCCTATGGAAGAATAGCCAATGATCTTAACTGCGGAGACATTTCTCCAGCTCTTACATACTTAATTTTTACAAAATATTGACAGATAACTTTCCAGAATGTCTCAGTTTACATTCCTAGTAACCTGTAAGAAGTCTCCTGCCTCTCTCTATTAAATAATTAGAATTGTGCTGCACTTCAGTTTTTGCTAGCTAGATGGTATAAACTGAAAACATATCTCAAGTGAAAAAAAAAACCTTATCAGTTAAAAATCTATTAAAGCAAATGAGAGTCAGGTGTGGAGGATCATAACCAAAAGTCTAGCATGTGGGATGGGGCTGAGAGAGGATGATCTCTGCAAGTTCAAAGCCAGCCTGGTCTATACTGGTCTATATAGTGTGTTCTTGGTCATTCTGTATTAAAGATTGATATGCCATATCAAAAAGGAAAAGAAAAAAAATTTCATAATTTCCCCCTTTGGTGATGTTTTTCCACTATATAAACTTTCATTGTTTATGATTAGTATTAAAGTAAATTTCAATATGTATTGTTAGATATTTCTCAGAATCTGGAGTCCAATTATCTGAAAACTGTGAACCAAAAAGGTTCAAATCATGCAGTATCCTTTGGTATTTAAATTTTTTCTCTGGAACTAGAAAAATATAGCACTGTAAAGTCAGAGATTTAGATTATGTTCAAGTTCCACTCAAAATAAGTGACTTGAGTTTTTTAAAAATTTTTACTTATTTTTGTGTTTTATGTATGAGTGCTTTATCTGCATGTATGCCTGCATGCCAGAAGAGGGCATCAGACCCTGTTATAGATTGTAGTGAGTTGCCATGTGATATTGAACTTGGGACCTTTGGAAGAGCAGCCAGAGCTTTTAACCTCTGATCCATCTCTCCAGCTCCAAATCAGTGATTTGAAACCTCCTCAGATGATTTCAATATGCAGCTAGGCCTGAGAATCACTGCCCTAGAGTATTAAGTTTTTATTATTTTTGCCTGACAGAGAAAACATTAAAGTAAATGTAAAACATTATCTTGTTATAATGGCTAGGCCTAATTAAATCAAAGGGGAATTTAAAATTTTAATTTCTTGTAGAGATTACATCATCAACATTGTTTCTGGGTGATCAAAAGGATAAATAGAAATGGAAGATTTTGGTGGCAGTTAACTCTGGTAAGGCTGAATTTAACTGTCTTTGAACTAAGGAAGGGCATGGATCTGCTTATCTGGGGACACAGCTACTCCAAAGAATTAGGAGTAGATTCTATTCAGGTAGAGATAAAATACTCAAGTAGGCATAGATGTGTAAGTACAGACTTATAGTTTAATTTTAGCTGTGGAGGAGTAGACTGAAACAAGTACTGAGCCAACATTTGCTTAACTCTCATTATGAATTAAGCACATTATGGTATTTTGAAAGGACAAAATGTGCCATTAACAGTGAGAACTAAAGCAAATACAACCATAATTAGTCACTTTTGAGGGTCAATAAGTAACACTTTACTCTAGATAAATGTTTTATTATAGGTCCGATTTCTCAGTTTCAAGATTAGTATATCAGATATATTGAGACAAATAGATAAGGTTTATATATTTCATTTTCTTAGAAATTATCTTCAGCATTGATACTTAAGAATTGCATGACTAGGAAAATAGTATGTATAACTAATATTGTATCTACTTCTATAGTTAATAAAACTATAGAGCACCTGATAGGCAATCTAAATTTGTTTCTCTGGGACACTAAATATTAAAGCCCTCAGGTATTTTTAATAACAAACATGTCAAAATTATAACCTAGATTTCATTCAGAAGAGCAGATTTTGGTTTCAGTTTCATCAAGGAACAGCTTGACCTTTTGACTCTCTATTTTCTTACCTGAATTATGAGACTAAAACCTGTCATCTAAGCATAAAATGAAATACAATACTTTTTATTTATTACTGTAATATTTCAAAACCTTAGGGTTCAAGTGCATAATTTCCTTCTGCCCTGTCTATGCAAATTACACTTATTTTCACAATAAAACCAACCAGGAGAAGAAAAATAACAAGTACTAAAGATACTACTTTGTTTAATTCTTACAACACATGTGGAATGGTTATACTTGTGTCCATTGTTCAGGTGGGTAATTTGGAGCTTAATAAGGATGAATGATGAATGCATGCAATCATATCTGGTCACTTTTTGAGGGTTAACAAACATCACTCTGCTCTAGATAAATGTTTTATTAGAGGTCCAATTTCTCAATGTCAAGATTGTCCAACAAAGGTCATGTTAGAGATAGTAAACTGTGATCTGTATTTTAACTAAAGACTCTAAAATAAATGCTTTTTTCCAGCATAGGATTTTTTTTTGGAACCAAATGGGCTACAATGTAAAATATAGACTTTTAAATGGGTATGACTAAGATGTGAAGAACTTTTATCTGTTACTTGGTTTTCTACAAAAAGAAGTCCTTCAAATTAGGTGTCATCCTCACCTGTAATGCTGAGGGCTCACAGACAGAACTTATTTAACTACATTTATTATGGATATGCTCTTCCATGTTCAAATATGCTGCTTTATGGCATTGATGGGTTAAATACCATCTAGGTAGATATCAGGAGATAGGATAATCACAGTCATAGATGCTTTCCTCTTCAGCTGTTCATAGAGAGTGCTTTCATCCCTTGATTTTCCAAATGTACAGTGTCTTTCCATGTATAGTTTACAGCAATATTATATGTGATAGGTGAGATTTGGTCATAAACACAGCGAATATCATCAGTTTTAGCCTCTAGTCCTAGTGTCCATTTTGGTAATGTGTATATTTCCACTTGTCTGAAAGGACAGCCAGTCTCTGAGGGTGAAACAGCATACCTTCTAACTAGCATTTGCCTTTACCTACCCATGTTTCTCTTCTAGTTGGAAGACTGAGAAAGACACTTAGAACTCACTTAATGTCACTTTTCCTTCTTTATTTGTAAGCTGTTATAAGAGCCTGAAATATATGGCATGCACTTTTATTGCCTTTTTTAGTGACATCAGATTAGAGTTGGTTTTTTATTTCAAGATTATTATGAAGACATTTATATGCATTATATAAATATATATGTTTGTATTTATATTTGCTTTTCTTATCTCTGCCATCAGTTAGGAAAAAAATATTTATAAGATGTGTGGAAGACAATGAATAAAAACTGGCAACAAGAAGCACAGTTATATATTAGAATTTATAATGCACTTTCCTATATAAATGTATTCAATTACTGTTACATTTATCAATATTGCGTTAACTTACATTTTAGATTGCTGAGGGATAAATAGTTAAAAATGACTCAGTATGACAAAGCATTTTAAATGTAGGTCTTGTAATTCCTAGTTTAAGCCCCCCCACATTCACTTGTAAGTAGAGTGGGATGATAAAGAGCACAAAAAAGTAGGCTTTGAGAAGTGTCCTTGCATGTGTTGCCATATATTAGTTATGTGCATAAGAAACTGACTATCATTTGAACCATCATTTACACACACATGCATACACACACACACACACACACACACACACACACACTTATAGTAAGGAATTATTTTACCTCTCAGAGCTATTCAAGGTTAGCAGGATAATGTGTATAGCCATTGAGCACTGTGTGTGGTCCCTACAATCTCAGTAAACAGTCATCACTCTTCACAAGTTCACATACATAAATAGTGCCATCATGAGATTGTTGTATCTTTATATTTTCCTTTTCTGCTTAGGATAGGATTTTTTTGGCTATTAGACAGGCAGGCATAAAATTTTTCAGAAGAAAATGGAATAGGTGTAGAGATAACTAATATTTAGAAGAAGGAAAGAATGTGGTATATACGAGCTAAAGAGTATGATAGGCTGAAACTGAGCAAAGAAAGGAAAGAGGGGAAATTATGTAGTCAAGATGGCGATCATTAAAATTATGTAACTCGTGCTGAGATATATATGTGACAAAGCAGTGACCGTAAATAGAAAATGTCATTAGTCTCAGCCCTAGTTCTAGTAATGTGTTACTTACGGGCATATTTATGCTTTTCTGAGATAAAATGGCAAGAGTGAAAATATGGTGATTTTTTTAACAAAGCTTAATTTGTCCAGTTCAAATATCCACTTTTTGACATTTCAGTTTTTCTGATGATAAAGTATTCTTTTCTTTTGGAATTTAATATTAGTAAACAATTGGTAGATCTTTTTAAGAAAGGTCTTTATTTGTGGGACAATGCTTCTGTACTATATAAAAATTTGTTACTTATATTGGTTTAATAAACACTGATTAGTCAGCAGCCAGGCAGGAAATATAGGCAGGGCAACCAGACTAGGAGAATTCTGGGAAGAAGAAAGTCAGAGTGCAGGAGATGCCAGCCAGATGCAGAGGAAGCAAGATGAGAATGCTGCACTGAGAAAAGGCATATGGCTAAACATAGATAATAATTATGGATTAATCTAATATTTAAATATAAGAACTAGATAGTAATATGCCTGAACTACTGCCCAGCAGTTATTATAATAGTAAGGCTTGGAATAATTATTTTATAAGTGGCAATAGGATGGGCCAGGCAGGACAGAGAAACTACTGACTACATTTACTAGTAAAAATAAAATGGTAGATATATGCCTTTTCTTTTCATTGACTAATATTTCAAAATCCCAAAGCCTAGAATTATAATATGGTTAATCTTCAAGTTTTCTTATAGTTTTGGGACTTAATTTTCTAGATAAGTTCCATAAGACTATTATTCAGTAGAGAATAAAACAGTGTATTCTGAAGGAGACATTGTGATCTTTAGTTTTAATTGTCATCTTGGAGTCATCTAGCATCAACTGGGAAGGGTGCCTTTAAAAGGAGTTTCTAGAAGAGTTTGTTCTATAGGTTTGTCTGTTGAGGTTGTCTTGATATGTTAATTGATATGGGAAGACTTAGCCTAAAAGTAGTGGCACCATTCCCTGGGTTTGGGTCCTGGGTTCTCTAAGACTAGAGAAAGCAAACTTAGCAATAAGTTTAGATTCATTCTCTCTGCTCTTGACTGTGGATGTGATATGAATGGGTGTCTTCAGTTCTATTGCCTTCCCTTCTCTGTTATGATGGACTGTAAGTTGGAGTTATGAACTAAAACAAACCTATAAATCCCAAGGTGCTTTTTGTCCAGGTATGTTGTCACCACAGCAGAAATGACCGTAGGATGGAAATCAGTGCATCAGTTCCTAATAATTAATAGTTGTGGACAGAGGTTCAGTTGTCATTTTGTAGGGAATTGTGATCTAAGACAGAAACGACATGGAGATTGTTGTCATTCAGTACAGAAAAAAATGATAGAAATATCAGCATTATATAGTTTAGTAAAGAACTATCTGCAGCATGTAGTTTAGAGGCAAATGAAAGACAAGACAAAAGCCATGATAGCAAGAGAGATTATATACAAAGATAGCTCTGGAAGTTTGTACCAAGATAGATCAGAGACCCCCCAAATCAGATCATTATTGAGTCAACCAGGTCTATCTGGAACTCTTTAAAATGTTTCCAGATTGATTTCTTTCCATATGTCCTGAGTCTGGATATAACTATTGAATTTCAGTGGGTAGGCTAGAGATGGTGTTCATCAGCAATTAAGCAATTTTTTTTGTTAGTTTTGATTTTACTGCTACATATAGGTTTTATGTAAACATTAAATACTACTTAAAGTAACTAGGCAACCAAAGTATTACATAACAGTAATTATTAAAATTGCAAAAACCTCATAATTTAGCAATTCTTAACATATTCAATATATTTTAGTTGAATGTATACCTTTGAAAGATATATTGGTTATAGGGATCTAATGGCTAAGTGGTTTACTGAAATGATTTTTCAGTGGTCTTAATTAATGTAGTTTCCAAAGTTCACTTACTTGTAAACCAAAGGGTGTTTTGGTGTTTGGAAAATTTAGCTTTCTGTTAAGAAGATATAGTTTATTTTAATTCTGATATAGTAAATGAACTAATAGCTTTTCAAAGTAAGTACTTACAGAAGGAGATGGCCAGGAAAGTGTTAATAATTATGAGAACAAATTAGTAAACATATACTCAAAATATAATTACTATGACAAAATTCTTCTCGAGAGCAGCTTATGATCTCAGTATGTTGATCAGGGTTTGACTTATTATTGCTGTATGTCCTAGATATCTTTTGAGTGTTCACTAAGTGTCTGAGTCTGTGGATACAGAGAAGTCTTTGATCACCAGGCTGTTACTATTTCCAGGAGGTGTCAGTAGTTTACAGTAGTTTATACTGGAACTTATGCCTGTCTCATCTTAATGCCAGGAGCATGAATATATCTCTAAGGACACAGGGGTATTAGAAAATTGCAGGAAGCAGGTGTTAAGGCTAGAGCCAATATTTAACTCATGTTATAACTTAGTTTTAGAAACCATCTCTATGTGATCTGATGTGATATGGAGTTAGCTTCAAAATCTGTAGTCATACCTTGAGAGGGTTCTCATAGCACTTCCCAGTTCAATGCAGCATAACCTCCACATTTTCTGGTTGCTAAGATTGGCAGAGCATCCTCAGGGAATGTTAACTGAAGGTGATCTAGTCCACTTCTCTCCAGATTTGTTAATCCCTTCTGGCTCAAGGAAGAAAAGTAAGTTGTTATTACAGTGTTTGCTGGGCTCTGATATTCCTTCCCCACTGTGCATCCACCCTGGGCAGGGGGGAGTGTGAATGTGGGTGTGGGTGGGATGGAACTGTGCTCTGCATTCAGCTGTCATCTAGTCTTTTTATCCAGGAATGCCCTGGGATGTTCCTACATAGCCATTTTTCATAAAGTAACTTTCTTCATATGCCAAGTAGAGGGCTTGTTATAAGGGTTTGTTTTCAGAAAGAAGCTGAAAGTGAGGTCAGGGCTGCAACTGACTCAGATTGTGTCTGGATTTATTCTTTTTTCTTTCTGGTGCTAGAATGGCACTCAGAATAATCTATAAGCTAGTGAGGGTGGGCATTCAAAGAGCAGAGGTTTATAGTGCATCTGGAAGCCCAGGCTGCTCTGTGTCCAGGAGTTACAAGTGGGCACACTCTAGCTTTGACCAAGGGCTGCATTTGAAAGTCCTATAGCCCATACTCACCTGCAGGGGACCTAAGTCTGAGAGTTGTTGACAAGGAGACACTGCAGAGGCATCTTTACTTTTGCAGTGTAACTTATTGGCCAAAGAGTGGTTCAGATGTACAGAGTGCCCTCAAGTCCAACTGTGTGCAGTCCAGTGGGTTGCTTGACCTTGCCAGAAACATGTGGAAAGCTCAAGACCTTCTCTCACACATAAGCAGTAGAGCCATGGAGAATACTAATTCTTTTTGATTCTCCTGATTAGGAACTCTTTGACCTGGGCATTCTGTCTTCTCTCCCTTACCTTGGTATTTCATTCTCCTTTTCAAGAGAAATGGTGTTTTTCAATGGCTGACTTGCAAAGCTCAGGAGTCTGTACCCCTAGGCATGGATTCTCCTTTGCTTTCTGTGCCTTGGCAAAAAATATAGTCACCACCACAATACCTTTTATAAGTAATAATCTTTTATATTTAGTGCTTCAACCCCAAAAGGAAGGCGCAGAATGGACAATATGACAGAAGTAGTCAGGACAGACTGACATTCAGGAGGTGAAGCGTCCTCCCCCTCAAGGTGGGGTACCACAGTACTATTTCAATCCCCCTGGCCGCTTTCTGACCCTAGAGGGTTAAATCAGTAGGGCACAACGACCACCCCTCCCCCTCCTTCTCCTCCCCCACCCCTTACCTTTAAAAAGTTAAAAAATGTCTGCAGTCAAATCTCTTAAAGGGGCGGTGCTGGTGAACAGTACTCTTGGCACGAGTTGCAGAGAAGGCTGGCTAGGGGCGTGAGTTCGCTCCACCAGCACCAAAACACTGAAAAAAAATTCGAGCAAGCAAGCAAGAGCGAGCGAGCGAGAGAGAAAGAGAATAAGGGGGGGGGCGGGAGGAAGGGGAGGGGGGCAGATAGACACACACTTTAGATAAGGACAATTAGTCACCATCGAGACCCAGTAGGAAGAGAAGTTTAAATCAGAGGGATTTAATGAGGGTGCTCTGTGCTTTCCCCGAAGCCATGTCCTCCAGCAGCTCCTGCCCCCCCTCGTACCTAGCCCTGGTGGCTCTTTGCTTGGCCTTCCTGCTCCACCTCTCCCTCTCCTTCCAAGCTGGAGACAGGAGACCTTTGCCTGTAGACAGAGCTACAGGTTTGAAGGAAAAGACCCTGATTCTACTTGATGTGAGCACCAAGAACCCAGTCAGGACAGTCAATGAGAACTTCCTCTCTCTGCAGCTGGATCCCTCCATCATTCATGATGGCTGGCTCGATTTCTTAAGGTAAGGCAGGGGCTTCGATGGATCATTTAAAAGTTTAAGTACCCCCACCCCCATTCTCTTCCTATCCCCTGCTCCAAAGGGGGAAGAAAAAGAGGAAGAAGACAACTTGAGTGAGAAGGTGGAGGAGGAGGAGAAGAGGAGGAGGCACAGAGCAGCAGCAGCAGCAACAGCAGCAGCAGCAGCAGCAGAAGCAGCAGAAGCAGCAGAAGCAGCAGCAACTAACAGATCTGTCTTTCAAAGAGAAAAAAAGGAGGTCTCCCCCCTCCTGGAATATTTGCTGTGAGGCTGTAACTAGTGATTGAGAAAAGCAATGTTTTCTATTAAGATGCACATGTTTGCAATGCAGAAGGCATTTCAGAAACTTATCAGTTATGACTGAAAAAATGTTGTGCTTACATATATCCACAATTAGCCTCCCCTTCTGAAAAAGAAACAAGAGGTTCAGGGAAGTTACAAAAGGGAAGATCTGGAACAACAAAGACTCCAGAGGAGTGGCTGTGTGTGAGAGAAAACAGGGTGTGTGTGTCTGAGTGTCCAGTCGGATTGCATGCAAGTGGAGTTTGCCACAGAAGGATGCTTTCATCACTTTTCACTCCTAGACAGAAAACGAATTTAAGGATAGTCTTGAGCGGTGAGCAAGTTGGAGTGGAGTTAACATTTTTTATTTTGTATCCTCCGCTGTCATTAGCAGACTTGAGGACTTTGTAAGACACTTTTTATAGCCGGAACCCTTCCCCCTCTGTCCTCCTCTTTGAGTTTTCCTTGGTAACTGCATAGTTTAGTTTTTCTTTACAGTGGGGAAAAAATCATTGCTCGGGTCGTAGCGTATATCATACACGATCCACAAAGGTCCTAAAAATTCTCAGGGGGAAGCGTTGGGGGTTTTGTACCGGGCAGTGGTGGATTAGCAAACCCAGAGGTTGAGGTTCCCTGGCAATCTAATTGGGTTCACCCTCTTCCCCAGTTACTATTCTGGCAATTGAGCAACCTCAATCCCTTCTCACCAGGGACAGGGAGGGGGGAGTTGTAGATAAAAAAGAAAAAAAAAAAAAAAAAGAGAAAAAACTTCTGCAATATCGAATCTGCAAGTGTTAAGTTTATGAAAATTCCCTCCAAGTTAGAACCTCAGCTTGGGCTTTCACAAAGAGCCCAGAGTGCTCTCCATCCATTCTAGATCCGAGGCTGTGTCGGACATACATCTTTAGTGAGCATTTTTCACTCGTCGCGAAATTCGAGTTTTGCTTTTCCTAATGCACCCTCCCATTAGCGCCCTGCCGGCAGTCTGTGGACGAAGCAGGTAGCTGTGGGCACCACTCTGAGCGCTCCTACCAGGTCCGGGTAGGATAGTCCAAAGACTGGAGGTTGCCATCGTCACCAGTGCAGAGGCTGTTTGGGGGTTCCAGAGGGTACAGTTGTTGGGAGGGCGGGAACAGAGCTGCACTGCCGGGTTTCATCCTTGAAAGCTTTTCTGTGCAGCAGAAAGCTTCTCTGAATTCATCCAAATGTGGGGTGCAAAAGGGGTTTTCCTAAATGCACGCTCCACTTGCATTGCACTACTCCAGCTGCTGGGACTCCGAGTTTCTTCTTCCTCCTCCTCCTTAAAAAATGTCATCTTGTTCGCGCTAAATATTTGCCTGCTGCAGAAAAATTCTGGAAGGCAGCTTTTCGGGGAAGAAGCCGTGGCGGGGCGCATTTGCATTGGCTGTGCAGGCTTTATCCGGAAGATTGGAAGTGCCGAGTTTCCCTGGGGCCGCACTCAGCGCAGACATCCCTTCTGCGCTCCCTCCCGATGCCTAAACTGCACCCGCCCTGGAACTCGATCCTGGAGAGCCCAGCCAAATATTCCCGGCCGCCGTCGGAACTCTCCAGGGTAGACCTGTATCTTCCCCCACAAGTATCTGAAAGTGGAGTTTCCGTTTATATCTGTGCCCATTGAATCTACCTCCTTTACGATACTTTTTATCGTCTCCATTTTGATTTGGATTCTCAGAACTTGAACCTGCAAAGTGTTAAAAACATGTACAGACCCGGAACTCAACAGCTGATTGTCTCAGCTTTAACAGGTCTGATTCCCCATTCCTTCCCAGAGTAGCAGTCTTTTAAAAAACCCATTGGTGGAAATCCGGAACTTGAATAGATGAAAATACTATTGTTCTGGTAATCAGAATTTCCCCAACGCAGACGCACAAGTTTCAAAAATTGCCAAACCTATTTTTTCTTTTTAATTAAAAAAAAAAAAAAAACCCACATGGCTACCAAAACGCTTCAAGTGGTAAGGAAAAAGAAAGATAAGGCCCAGTTGGGGCCAGGAGTGGTTTGTGTATGTGTTTGGAGGGATGAGGAGAATGCTGTCTTTCTTAAGATCAGGTGGAATTATTTCAAGCGCCAAAACACAGGTTTTTACTGCGGAATTTTTTTTTTTTTTTTTACGCGGCGGGGGGCGGGGAGGCGTCCTTTGAAAGGCTAGGATTTATCCTGGGAACCATTCTGCCCTCCTGAAGATTCCGGAAGCTACTAAATTGTAATGTAATTATTAGAAATGGAAAAATCAGTATTGGCATAAAAAAAATCCTCTTAACCTTGGGTGCTGTGCCTGGATTTAGAGAAAATAGGCCAAGTTTCACCATCTTGGAGGTTACTATGCCCGTGGGGCCGGAGAGGCAACGGGAAATTGAGCTTGAAAGTTTGGCAGCAGTCAGGCTGGCGGTCCGCTCCTTGCGCGTCTGTGCCAGGAGCGCTTTCCTAGCAGTGGCAGAAGTCAGCTAGTTGCGCCTTGGCCCCAAGTTCGCGGCACAAATGCTCCTACCCCAACACACGGGATAATCACATCTCCAACCCTTTAGAAATCCTTTCTTAGGGCACCCAGGTATAGGTGGGAGGGCACGGCTGCAGCCGGACAGGGTCAGGAAGAACAGCCCCAGGGAATCCTGAGGCTGAGGGGAGAGCTGGCAGCAGAGCCGGTTCACCGGAGCTGCTGCACAGCAGCCCGCTGCCTCCTCGGACTGTAAACTGAAGCGGGTTTAGATAATAAATCTCCTGCAGGGTCTCTTGCGGCGAAAGAGAAGGGGCCTTGCTCCCTGACCAGAGCGCTCTAGCTTTCTCCCGGGATCCTTTCCTCTGTCTCTCTTTCTCTACCCCTGCAGCTCCAAGCGTCTGGTGACCCTGGCCCGGGGACTCTCGCCCGCCTTTCTGCGCTTCGGGGGCAAAAGGACGGATTTCCTGCAGTTCCAGAACCTGAGAAATCCGGCGAAAAGCCGCGGGGGCCCGGGCCCGGATTACTATCTCAAAAACTATGAGGATGGTGAGAAATTTGGTCCCTATTTTGAGTGTTGGAGGAAATTGGGGGTGGGAATAAGCACTCTGTGTGTGTGTGTGTGTGTGTGTGTGTGTGTGTGTGTGTGTATGTGTGTGTGTAACAGAGCCTTTTTGAAGTTCCCCTTAAAAGTACAGCAGCAGTAGGCTAGAATTCACTTGGAGTGTAAGACTCCTAAGGTGACTGTGCAGGTTGTACATACGTATTGTGTGGTAGAGTCTCCAAAGTTCCGGACTGTTTACATTTCTCTGAATTTTTTTTTTTTTGATAAAATTCATCCAGGTTCCTAGATTATTGAAGAGCCAGGCACACTTCATTTCTAAAATTCTAGACACGCGTACCTTTTGTCTTATTTCTTTTTTACTGGAATGGAAGATAGAAATTTAGCCTTTTTTGAAGCCCAATCTCAAATTTAATGGACTAAATTAGATTGTTCCACTGTGAGGAAGGTTTCTCTTTTCTTTGGACTGCCTAATCTGCAGTCATATGTTTTCTCTCAGTTTAACAGTGGCATTGCAGATGTCAGCTTTCTTTACAGCCAGAATCAGATGAGTTAAGACTTGCAAAGGCTTTGAAAGCTCCAAATTCTATTTTTGTGTGAGAAGTCAATCATTTTAAATCTGAACAATTTTGATTAGAAATGAATGAAAATGTTATTTAAAAGTATTCTCTAAAAGATTTGGTGTTAATATCTATGAGCTTTTCAGTGTGACCAGAGATGCAATTTCTTTCAGAGATAAATGGCTGTTGTAGCATCTTCAGCCACCCATGCTGTTAAAGTTGGGAGAAGAGACACTAGTGTCTTTTTGAGGTGTCTCTCTCCCCCCTGCTGTTCCTTCTCACAATATTATTGCTATTATTATTTTAAGGAATTGGGCACAGATTTTCTTTGGGATTTTTTTTTTTAATAAATCACCTGGACAATGAGATATCTTTGTAATTTGGGGCTCCACTGAGTGAGCTTTCTGGACAGTTATTAGAATCTATTTCAAGGGTGGGGTAGCTGATGAAGTTTTGTGTATTGAGCCAGGGTAGACAGCAAGATTACAGCTTACTGAGTTTGAAGCATAACTAAGACTTACTCTTTCAAAACATTTTCCCAAGAGTGAAGGTATTTAAGAGTTCATTTTTCAAAGGTGAAAGTCATTGCTATAAAATGTGAATTGCATGTAGATTCTGCTATCATTCAGCAGGAGACACTGAAAGGTAAAGCACCATCTGAGCAGCATCTCTGGTGGTGATGTGACCCAGTGCTCCTTGAGTCACTGTGAGCTCTGGTGTCAGACACAAGAGGGGCTGTACTAATACTTTTCCTGATGAGATAGATAGCTTTGTCCAAATTCATGAAAACAACATCCTCTTTAGTTTGTGGAAAAACTTTGAAGGCCTCTAGAAATTGCTGGGAGGAGAAAAAGACAGTCTTATGTTTTAGAAATTGACTCTTTCCTTTAAATCTTGCATTTAAAATTCTGCCAACCCTTCATTGAGTATAGTGGATTCTGCTTAACATAAAGAATACAATTTATTTACCTCTAAGAAAAGGAGAAAGTAGGCATCATGAAGAGAAAGAAAATTGGCAGATAGTTGTGTTTTATAAAACTTTACAGAATTAAAAACAAAAGCAAACAACCCTCAAAGCACAAGACTAGAAAGTGTGTTCAGGCTCCGTCCTTCCATGCCTCAGAGTCAGTACAAGGTCATCCCAGATGGTCTTTCCCTACCAAACCTGACATCAAACACCTTTAGGAGTATAGTTCTCAGGCCTGAGGGAGATAGCTCTCCTACCTTTAGGTTTTCTTTTTCTTTTTGTCTGTAAATTTCTCCTGAATTTTCTTTTTAAAAATATTTTCAGGTAGTTACAGAGATACTTGTATACTTTTAAAGACACATACCTTTAAAATAACTTGTCTTTGGTGTGGGCACCAACTCCACAGGCTACCTGGATTTAATTCTTTTAAAACTTTCTTTAAAGTTAGCTCTTCCAGACCCTAATCTGTTTTATTGCTCCTAGCTGAACTCCTTCTGATTTATGTCTCTCTGGTAATAGGATGCTATGAACTATATCAGCAGTTAAGGCCTTACCAGAGTTAAAGAAAGTAGGAATGCCCTATTCTTGCCCTCTGATTTTCACATAACCTTAAATCACCCATATTTGGTGATTTGTTATTAAATGTTACATTGCAGAATTTAAGACAAAAATATTTTGGTATAATAATAATTTTACTCACATTCTATTTTCTTGTCAGTTTTCAGCCAATGATAATTGTAATCACCACAGACATCTCAAAATCATTACATCCTTTCAGTAAATGGCTGTGGATTACATATTTAACCATCAAGGCTTTTATTAAAATATATTCACTTGAGGTGTAGGCCACACCAGCCAGAAGAACAGATGATCTGTCTATTGGAGAAATTATTTATTGTGCTAGGCTGGGCCCAACATTTGTAACTAAAATAAAAATCTGTGCAAAATATAAATAAAAGACTACCACTTGAAAAATTTCATTTAAAGCTGATATTGAATAACAATGTATTCACAAATGAAGTATGAAAACCATTTCATAGTGAAGAAAATATGGAACACGGGCTTATTAGAAAGCCACACTTCAGGCCTGGATCTAGCACATATGCCTGTATGGCTCTGGGCTTCTTGCCTCTCAATAGTGTGTGGATGATGATGATACCTGTTCTGCACTTTTCTTCTGTGATGATTATAAAAGGTAACTTGTAAATATTTTGGTGATAGCAAAGCACTATAAGAAAGCTTAATTCTCTTACAACATTTACATTTAATGTTGTAAATGGTAGTGAGTAGTAATTAAGATGAAGAAAGATTGAAGTCAGAGTAAAAGAAAGAGTTTGGCTTAGGGTATCATTTGAAAGAATTAAGAGAACACAGAGACAGTTTAAGATGGGGAAGTGAAATGCTAAAGAAGCTTTTTGTGTGTGATTATTAGAAAAGAGTTAATCTTTAGTTTTATGATCTACTAATATTAAAATGAAATGTGGCTTCTGCTTGGGCAAAGCCCTCATTTTTCTAATTAATTCACTCATATTGCTACTCTGTTGTGAATTTTTCTCTTAAATTAATAATACAATTAATAGGTCATGTGGCTTCTATTTTTTAAATACTTTTGAGCATAGTAGAACAATTACACTTTTTTGAACTTTGTGAAGCCATTGCTTGTATATTAATTTGGTACAATTACTTATTTTACTTGATACTGTGGCAATTTGAATTTTACCTAAGCATAGCAATGATGAAGTAAAATAGTGATTTTTAAAAAGCCCTGTGAATCTTCCTTTTGCCTAACTCTCCCTCTTGTGTGTAATGTGTTTTACTTGTTCCCCACAATATTATGGGTGAATTTTTTTCCTTAGGTCTGTTTTGTTCTTGTCTACCCTCTTCGTTATGGCTTTAGTGTTCTTTAATTGTATGGCTATAACCATATCAGTAATGAAGATGGGTATCATTTATTATGCACATTAAAAATTAAATGTCTAAAATTTTATGCTTATCATGTTACATATTTTTTTTGACAAACATGCCTTGAATTATTTGTGGATTGCTTATGTGAAGTTTTCAAACCCTTCATTGCAGTATTTAAGGCTTTTCCCATCACTTTCTTCTTTCCTAGTCTATATTTCTGTGTACTTTTTAATGTGGCCTTCCTTGATTATTCAGATCTCCCTAAAGTAAATTTTTGTCTCAATCCCATGTCTTCTTCTTCTTTTCTTTTTTTTGGCTAGCATGTTTTTGCTTGAATGTCTTTCTCCTGGCTCTGTTCAAATCTCACTCCATCACACTTATTTTTTAAAGAGAAATTGCAATACTCTTTCTTTGTACAGTCTCTCTTTTGAACAGGAAGTTCCAAGTGATCTTTTGTTACTCTGGAAGGCATGCTTTTATTTTTTATGTTCTTTTGGCTTTTCCTACTTCCTCTTGACATGTAACTTCCCATATATATGTTTGGTTCATTTCCAACTGAAATGTAAAGTATAGAAGTAGCTAAATATCATATAATTGACACATGATAGATCTTCAGTAAGTATTCCTAGGTACTTTATTATTTAACAAGTCTTTCCAGTAGTTTAAATAGTCTGTGAAAAGCTGTAAGAAGATAAAGTGACCATTGAATCAATGAGTCAAGGTACATGTAGAGATTCTTCATTCTTTTGCCTCCATTGTATGCTCCCCTGAAGTATATTCTAAATGATATTGTAGTAAATTTTAAAAATTATTTCAGCTGCATATACAGACATTTTTATCTTTGTTCATCAAAAAAATTTTTTTTTTCATCAAAATTTTCTTGGCTCCAGGTTATGTATGAGGTCTACATTGGGACAGAAATAACTGTTACTGTACATACTTTTTTTGGTCTTCAATTTTGCTTTTTCTTGTTTGCTTTCTGTAGTTCCTATGTCTGATTTTTTAGTTCTTGATCCAATAGTGATTTTTCACAATTTCATATACTTTTAATTTTTTGAAATCTTTCCAGAGGCTATTCTAAACAATGAATTTGAGCATACATTGTTAAACTCTAAGGCATGATACAAATACTATTGTTCCATTTTCTCTAGGAAGTTTGTCTAATTTTCATAAAGGTCAAGGAGTTAACTATTCTTCTTTCTGTTCTTATTTCATCAGTAGAGACACATGACATAGGAACAGCACAGCTGTCAAAATACACATATTGTCTTGAACTTACACAGTCTTCATTATCTTATTTTATTTCACACAATGTTTTTTAGAAACTGTTAACAAAACCAAATATTATTAATTACCCACTTTGGTTTAATTTTATGCTAAAGAATAAAAATCAGAATAGAAAATAAATAAAAATAGTGTAACAAATCATCATTTGAACATTAGTGTTAACTTCTTTGGGGGAAATTTAATAACTCAGTATTGAAATAAGTAAGTCAAATGTTAAAGCAGAATAGGCTATCTACCCTGCCTTGTAATATTTATTAACAGAAGATAGTGCTAGTTTCAGTATATGCTCATAGATTTCTTCCTGTGTAAAGAGCAATTCCAAGACAACATAGAATTATCATCTCAGGAGGATCAATCAGTTTGCCCAAGTGTATATAGCAAGACTTAGGTGGCCAGACTTAGGTGCAAGTCAGGTCGAGTCCATCTGTGAATGATGGTAGATTTTAGAGATGTAAAAACCAGGAGAGAAGGCATTTAAGTTGAAAGAGCATGGGGTAAGATGTTAGGGCTTGACTGGACAGTAAGGAGACCAGCCTGGGAAAGTACACTAGAAACTGTCTTACTTTATGTACCAGAACTGTGTCAGATTCTGCCTTACAGAAGCATATTTTCTTCATTTTTGTTAATTATGAAAAGTTTGTAATTAAAGAAAAGAACATGTTATAAATGATTCCAAACAAATTCATGTTGCTAGGAGTTCTAACTAAATTGACTTTTATGATGTTGAAATTCATTTTTGGTGGATATGAATATGTAATTTCCCTCTCACTTTTCCTTTTTATCTCCTATGCTTTTCCCTAGCCCCTACCCTGTTGACCTCTCTAGATTTTTTTTCATGGTTCTAGGGCCTGTAACTCTAGGTCTTAGAATGTACTAGGCAAGAATTCCACCAGTGAGCTATTAATCTATCCCAAGCTCAAGGGCATATTTCAGCCTGGGCTTTCCTTTTTTTTCTGTTAACATTTTTTATGTTATATATAATCATAAATTATACAAATTACATATATAATATTCTGAAAAGCTTACGAACTAGTAGAGTTTCCTAGAAGTTCTGTATACAGCCTTAGTTTTGTTTAATTTCCTATTCCTCCTTTTTTCTACCTCTTGTTCTCATCCCTGTTTCTTTACTTTTTTAAATTAATTTTTGAATAAAGTCTCATTTTTTAATCCATGTATCCCCTTGTTCAAACCCCCTTCCCCCTCTCATCCCCTCCCGATCACTCCCTCTTCTCCCCGTCTCCTCATCTCCTCCCCAGAAAGGGCAGGAGGCCCCAAAGTGGCTTAGTTCAGCATCCACTCCAGGCAAGTCTAATGTGACATTTGGTTTTATATATTCTTTTCTGCCCACTCATGTCTTTTAGCTAAAGTGTGTTATAGTATCTTCACTTGATAAAGTTTGGGTTATGAAGAGTACTTGAAAATAGGTAATTTAAAATTGAATTATTTATTCAATACAATGGCAGGCTTATAAAATGAGGGCCTTAGAATATATTTGATACTTTTTTTTTTTTGAGACAGGCACTGTGTAGCCCTGGAAGTCTTGAAACTCACTCTGTAGACCAGGCTGGACTTGAACTCACAGGGATCACCTGCCTCTGCCTCCAGAGTGGTGAGATTAAAGATGTGTGCCACCACTGTTGTGCTTGATAATATCTTTTATGTTATACTTACTTCTTTTTTTTTAAAATTTAGGGTATTTATTTATTTATTTTTAAAAACTTTATTTATTTATTTATTTGCCTTGGTGTTTGCCTGGAACTGGAACTACAGACAGTTGTTAGCTGCCATGTGGGTGCTGGGAATCGAACCCGGGTCCTCTGGAAGAGCAGACGGTGCTCTTAGCCGCTGAACCATCTATCCAGCCCCTACTTACTTCTTTTATAGAGTAAAAGCAAGCTAGTTTTTTTTTCTCAATACTAGGAATTGAACCCTGGGCCCCATGCCAGGTGGGCTAGCAGTATCACTGAGCTACAATCTCAGACCTTTTAAATTTTATTATTTAAAAGTATTTTAACTTTGTGAATGTATATGAGTCTGTGTGTAGTTAGTACATGTATATGCAGGTTCCTGAAGAAGCCAGGCATTAGATACTTTTAGAGCCTGAGTTACAGACAGTTGTCTGTCATAGATACTGGGAACTAAACATTACAAGTGTAGTATGTGCTTTAAACCCTTAAAATTTAATTTTGAGATGGTTTCACTAAGTTGTCTAGGCTAATCTTGAATTTGTGATCTTTCTGCCTCACCCTCTTGTGTAGCTGAGATTATAAGCATTTGCCACCATGTCAGACTTCAGATCTATGCTTTCACCAAGTCAGAGAAAATAAATGAAACCAGGTATGGTTGTCAGATTAGTCACAGGCAATCGATCAAATTTCTGGTACCACATAAACCGTAATACTATTACCCATACCAAACATCATTATTTCTCCTGCCAAATGTATGAAAAAATTTCCTTCTGTTATTCTAAGTCATGGGAGATAGGGACTTTATGGAAACTAAGTTGCTTTCCCTTCAAAATTTCCTAGGCTTGTTTAGCCTGCCAATCTTCTGGTCAGGTTCTTGGCGGCAGGGGCAGGCTCTTTCTCTGAGAGTCCTTCAGAATGGTTAGATGTTAGTTCAGCTTCAGAGCCTCTTCCTTGACTGTTGAGCTGTCTCAGGTGTTGCACATTCTCTCCAAACACTCACTGTGTGGTAGGGTAGGAAGGAGAGTGAGAAGGAAGAGGAGGCAATAGGAAAATGAGAGAACTTGACATTTTATTTCATGGATTTGTCTGTGAATGGTGATTTAGACAGAATGAATGCACACTTCAGACTAGTGCTGTGAACGGCTTGTGGAAATTTGTTGAACTTTTTTCTCCTTTAGCTTTCATGTTCCTATCAGAGTTCAAATCCATTCAGTTTCCTTTACTTAGGTAAAGTGAAAAACAGTAATTTTTCTTATTTCAATAAATACCTTTGATTATTAGTGATATGCCAAGATTGTGCTAGATTTTGGGGATACTAAGAGTACTAAAAACATGAACAATCCTCTCAAAGTGTTGTAGTCTTATGTAGTCTTTATAATTTTACAGTAATCTCCAGTATCATCTTTAGACTTTATTTTGGCTATTTTTTCTTTAGTCCTTCTACCTAAGTACCACCGTGGGCCCACCTTCTACCTTTTAGAATTTAAAATCTCACCTGTTATTTATAGCTCCAAGTCCACTTGCTCACTAGCCTAGTGCTAAGCTAGTATGCATTAATCTTTCTCTATTTTTCTGAAATTTTCTAAATTTTTTGCATTTATAATCTAATTTAGTGCAGGTACCTCCAATTTATATTTGACTAACTTAAGCAGATTATTTGTTTGTCTTTATAAATTTATCATTTAAACACATTGGCCTTGATAAAGTAGATAGACATAATTATAATCATAGTGCATGAAGTCAAAGTATTTTTGTCATTCACAAAGATAAATGTATTTATCTTTTTTGTGTGGCAAATAATAAAGTGTGAAAGATACAACCTTCATAGAAAAATGAGGTGCATGTGTGATATAATTGCTGTATTTTCAATTTATTTTATGTATATAGGTGTTTAGTTTACATATACTTTACATATACTTATGTGCATCCTGTGTGTGTCCAGTGTCCCCTGAGTTCTAAAGAGGGCATGGGATCCTTTGGGGCTTCATTGTGGATGATTGTGACCTCGTATTCTGGGACTTGAACATGGGTTTTTCACAAGAGCAGCAGTGCTCTTAACCGCTGGTTGATCTTTCTAGCCTCAAGTTGCTTTCTCTTAATATTAGTTATTATTGTACTGTCTTTAATTCATTAATAAAGCTTTATCAGAAGTTATGTGTATACAGGAAGACATAGTATATGTATGCAAATATTTATTTATATATACACAGTTCAGTTCTCCTCACATTTTGTGTGTTGAAGGAATTAGATTTTAAATTCAACTCTTTTAATTTGTTCTGAAAAGATAAAATGCACTGAAGTAAAGTGGGATTGTAAAGTTAGGAAGATGTACATTATCTAGGTTTGTATAATTTTTATTTCTTGAAGAATGACTTTCTCTGCATAATAATAGCTATAATAATTGCACTACTCAATATTGTTGCATATTCATTATGTGCCAGGTACTATTTAAAGCAGTTTATATTCATTAGTACATTTATCCTGTCATCAGCCCTCTGAGAAAAGTCTTATTTATCTAATTTCTCAGAAGGAGAAATTGTGGCAGAGTACAGGTAATCATCCAGTGAGTTGTGGAATAGGAGCTTAATGATGTCTGCCGTTGAACTTGCAGGCGTAAACTGCCTCTTTCTGTGATATTCACAGAGATTTCAGTATTAGTGTTGGCTTTTATAACTAATGTGTACATTTGGGATTGTTGTTAATCTGAAACCTTTCTTAGATTTAAAATGAAGACAGTTTACTCTGTAGTCTTTATGTAGTGTCTGATTCTAATATTCTATAAAATATAGACTTCTTAAGGTTCATAAGATACACCAGGAAAATAGTTATAAGAATCAAAAAGGAGATAGATCCTATAGGTCAAAGGATACAGAAAAAGCTTTTAGGGTTGTTCAGAGAATTCAATTAGTTGAGAACTCGATTATCAGAAGAGGAACCTAGGAGAAGAGGTTTTAGCCTGAATAAAAATGCTAGTAATGTTTATTGACCTCTGTCCTAATTTGCTTTCTATTGCTTTGATAAAATACCATGACCAAAAGTAACTTGAGGAAGAGAAAGCTTGTTTGTCTTACATATCCTGAGCACTAAATCACTGAAGGAAGTCAGGACAGGAATTCAAGGAAGAAACTAGGAGGCAGGAACTGAAGCAGAGACCATGGAGAAACACTGATTCCTCTCTTGATGGCCATGACTTGCTCAGTCTGCTTTCTTAGACAACTAAGGACCATCTGCCTATGGCTGACACCACCCACAGTGGGTTGAGCCCTCACACACCAATTGTTAATCAAGAAAATTCCCCACAGGCATGCCCACTGGGCAGTCTGATGGAAGTAGTTTCTCAGTGTAGATTCTGTTCTCTCAGATATGTCTAGGTTTGTGTCAAGTTGACAAAATGTAAGCCATTGCAAACTTCTTAGTGTATTACACAAAATCCAGTATAGAGTAGTTAGTACAACTGGGATTAGAATATAGTCCTCTGCTCACCACATTATTTTTTTAAGATAAGAGAAGGAGCTGGCCTTTTACTTATTAGATTTGCTAATCCATTTACTTATCTGGAATCTGGGAGTCATATATTAAATCTTGTGAAACATTAAAAGTACTTTGTATCATATGCATATTCAAAGGTCTTGTGGGTTAGTTCACAAGATAGTTGTTAGATAACACAGTGAAAAGATAATTATAGGGGAGCATGAGAATAATTGAAGGAGATGATTGTCATCTTTTAGTAAACACTAAAGGAGTGGAATAAAGGCACTAGAGTAGACATGTCTTAGTTTCCATTGCAATGAGAATGCCATGGAGGCATACGTAGTGGAGGATTGATAGAAATGGGTCACTATGGAACTGAAGTAAGAAATGGCAGCAAAGAAGTAGATACAAATTTTTGAAAAAAATTGAAAAATTATTGAGTAATTTTAGGTTTTGGTTTATGTTTTCTTTAAGTTCTAGGTATAGTGGAAATTTGTGAAGGGGAAGGGGAGCTGATAAGGGTGAGATTTCAAGAAACCCTTGTCTTCCTTTTATGTTTTCTTTCTCTTGTATTGAGATTTGTTATATTCCACATGTAACCTTTTAAATAGCCACTTGATATTAAGAATCAAAGAAACCAAGAGGTTACATTTTCCATATTGTCTTAGGGATGTTTCAGTAACCATGCTAGTAATTAGATGGCATGGTTGATTCCAGGACAGTCATGATCCCCCCCCACTCATTCATAGTACTCTGGACAGGGGTATGTACTGTGTTCTGTGGTAGTGGGTCAGTCGCTTATCTGGGAAGCTAGAATGGCACTGTGGTATTTGTGAGAGGCATGTCTGCTTGTATATCTGCTGGAGTTCAGTTTAGCTCTACTGCTTCCATGTTTTTTGAACTATTATTTATTGACAAACACACACACACAATAAGATTGCAGAATGACATTCTTAGAGATTTAGCAGTCAAATTCCAAATACCATTTAGATTTATGACCTGAGCTTTGATGAGGGTAGGAATCCAGAGAATATCCTAAGGTAGAGGATATTTTGAGAGTGCCCTGTGAGAGGCTAAAATCACTGCTGAGATTTCCAATGAATAACTTAAAAGGTTTTCAAATGAAGACATTAATAACCTGTTACAGTACGCCTAACAAAAGGGAGGAGGTGTGTTTCATTTACTGTGTGTAAGGCCTGTGGTGAGTAAGCTGGAGTTGAAACTAGAACCTGAGCTTTCTAGTGACACAGTCATTAAACCATGAACACTTTAAAAATACAGGCAGTCACCACTAAGATAAATCTTTTTGTATCTCTTGTTGGCCTGAGATAGGTATAATATTCTCAATAGGGTGTTTATTTTCTTATAATTATTGGAAAAGCAGATTTTAGATTTACTTGCCCAGCTGTTAGGAGCCCCCTTGGAAGAGTAGGCTTTAAGCAAATCTGGTGAGATTTAGATTTGAAAGGAACTCCAGGCCTGACTTAGCCAAGTTCAAGTCTGTAGGTGAAACTGAACATGTAACATAAAACCATTGGAAAAATAAATGCTATTGTTTCCAAGAACATTTGTAAAATCCAGTGACTGGCACCTAAGTCCAAAGGTCAGGATTTTCAACAGAAAACTTGCTCTTATTAAATGTCTTCACTAAGGGTTTTTGTGTTAGTGGATGACTGAGGTCTTTTGTTTCTTCTGTTTTCCTCATGGCAATAAAGTAGAAATTTAGAAAGCTTTAAAAATGAAATTTCTCATAGAAGTTATAACCACAGGTTTTAAGTTTTCATCACCTAAATGTGGAACTGAACAATTGAGAACTTGGGGGTGGAGGTAGAAAAGAGACTTGAAGACACATGTGGAGTGTATCAAAGAGCAGTGTAAATCAGGAAGGTGCGCTAAGGGGATTTCCTGTGTTACAGAAATGCTGAAGTAGTCTGTCCCTACTTTCCATCAGTAAATTAAGTAAGGTGTTGGCCTCTCTGACACCTTGGAGACACCTTTGCCCCTTATTTGACACTGTGTGTTTCCTTCAAGCTGCAATCAATATTTTGCAGCAAGAAGAAACCTCTTCCTGAGGAGAATGGACTCTCTGACTGCAGCAGGCACCTACCTGTATTATGGAACTCAAGCCAGTGTTCTTCGGATGACACATGTTATCTGTTATAAGACGTTTCTGGCCCAGCCTTTCTGGCCTAGCCCTGGGATTAGGACCCACTCACAGTCCTACTGCTGCTTTGCCCCAAATAATCACTCAAAGCCTTACATTAATTTCATGCTGATTGACCTATGGTTCAGGTGTATTGCTAGCTAGCTCTCTTAACTCTTAAACTAACCCACGATTAGCCAAATGGCTTAATACCTTTCCTCTGAGTCTGCTGGCATCTCTGCTCTGACTGTTCCCCTTCCCAGAGTTTTCTTAGTCTAGCAGCCCTGCCCACACATCCTGTTTGCCTTCTGGCCAATTAGCATTTTATTAAACCAGTATGAGGGACAAATATTTACAATGTACCAGAATATAATCCCACAGCAGTTACCTCTGCTGCAGAAGGATTTATTTTTTGGTTTCTAAGTGTGACTGTTTATTGAATACTTAAGTGTCCCATACTACAAGTTCTTCAAAGATAATCAGTTTTTCTTCTCATCACTCAATGTAGCAATGCTGCTTAGTAATTGTCTCATTTAATTTAAGGTTGGAGAAGTTAATCATGGCTTTCTACTTCTGACTCCCCATTAGAATTAGCCAGGAAAGTTTTAAAAACTTTGGGCCTCAGACAATTTAAGTCAATATCTGGGAAGGAGCTGCAGCATTACAATATTGAAACCAAACCATTTCCCCCCTGGGTCTAAAGTGCACACCTGCATAACAATCTGTGGGTGAAGTTGTTTTATCTAAGATACCTTGGCTATACTAAATACCAAATCCAAAGCCCAGGTAGAGTTGGATAGTTTGGAATGCCTAAACTTATGGTGTGTATAAACATCATTTGGGAATTTTGTTAAAAGTGAGTTGTCACTTTCTGACACATTTCCGTACGATTTTTATGGTACTAGCTTACAGACCACACTTGAAGCAGCAGAGCTTGGCTCTATGGATATTGACATTAATATTATGGTAGTCAGAAGGAAAAAAATATCCACTGAAAGGCATCAGTACTTGGGAGCTGGGTGGATTTTCTCACCCAGTTTACTTTAGCTATGATGAAGACTGGTTAAATGTACTGATTTCTTTGGACAATTGTTAGCTTTCCTAGGGCTATATCATCTAACTAAAGTTATCACCCTGTTCTTGAAATTCTTGGAATATCAAGCCAACTTCCTTTGGATGGAATATGGTTGAGACAATTTCATCTGGTAGATATACTGCAGTTATTAAATTGTCATTAAAACTCCTTTCCTTTTATTAATTGATTCTGTTAGTTAATTTTTATTATGGTATGTATACATCGTGTATGTACACATGCATGGCACTGTGTGCAGGTAGAGGTCTAAGATGAGAATTTTGGGGAGTTGATTTTCTTATTCACCTTCACATGGTTCAGGGAATCTAATTCAGTTCCTTAAGCTTACACACCAAATGCCTTTAACCCCTGAGTCACCTTACCAACTCATTTATTTCTTTCCTAAAAGGAGACAAAGCAGGTGTTCAGATAAATAAAAAATTAAAAATTTCAGATGTTTTTAGAGTTAAATCTTATTTAATTGGGCACCTACTATTACTAAATACCAGTCGATAGACTCCTGTTCTAGGCCCTCAAAGTAAGAAAGACACTCTTCTTGATCTTTAAGAGCTTATGCTTTAGTGAAAAAAATGACATAGACTCAATAATGGTACAATAAATACAAATACAGGTATTTCTTAGTAAGAAATTATAAAGTGATTCTGAAATAGTTGAGTAAGACTTCAAAATGTATCACCAGATAAGTTTACTGTTGTTTCTGATTGTTGAAAATGTTTGTAACTGGCCAAGAGGCCATTTCTGAGATTGTAAAAATTTTCATTTCAGAATGGCTTTATAATTTTGAAATGAAAGATCCATGTGATTATTATTACACTCTCTCTCTCTCTCTCTCTCTCTCTCTCTCTCTCTCACTTAATGCATTTTTCTGGAATCTCCATATCGTCAGCCTACATTTATTGAACACTTTCAAGATACTTGTTGCTATGCTAAGAACTTTATAAGCATTAGTTTAATGTTTTAAAAAAGCTTTTTGTGCTGTATTAAGTTTTTATACAACTTACATTCCACTTAAAGTTTGCAGTTCAGTAATTTAGTGTATTCTTAGAGTTCTGTAACCAGTTATTATAGTTTTAGAACATTTAAAGAAAGCTTTTTAATCCTTAGTTACTTTCTGAATACTCACTTCGCCCACCTGTGCTTTTTGTCTTTCTGGATAGTTCAGATGAATGGAAAAATATATTTTGTAATAATACTTTCTGAGTTTATTTCTTTTGAGACAGGATCTATGAAGCTGTGGCTGTCTTAGAACTTGCTATGCAGACCATGTTGGCCTCAAACTCAGAGATCTGCTTCTGCCTCACAAGGGCTGAAAGTCAGGGCCTGCACCACCACATCAGGCTTGGGTTTGATTTTTTAAATCTTAGCACACTGTTTTCAATGTTCATTCCAGTTCTAACATATGCCAGTACTTGATTTATCTCTATTACTAAATTGTTATCAACCATATAGAGGCCTATAGATACTCATTTATCAGCTTAATGGACATCAGAGTTGTTTTTTTTTTTTACTTTCATTTATAATGCTGCTTCTGAACATTTATTTGTAAGTTATTGAGTAGACATGTGTATACCCTTCTCTTGAATATTTACTAAGAAGTAGGATTATATGCTGGGTCATATAATAATTCTGTGCTTAACCTTAAACATATGCTTAAGCAAAAGATATGAGGGTTTCATTTTCATATCTTTGTGTTACTATTTTTTATATATATCTTTGATTCTAGCAATTCTTAGTACATATGAAATGGTATCTTATTGTGGTTTTGATTTATAGTACCCAATAGATAATGATATACAACTTTTTGATGTCTTTTGTGAGAAATTTTTATTTAATTCCTTTGCTTTTTTAAATCATGAAGTTGTTAAAGTTTTAAAAAGTATATATTCTAGATATGCAAAAGTACCTTATTAGATATATGGTTTACATACGACAGTTCCTTGATTATTTTCTTGCAGTATAGTTTAGGTATGACTCAAATTCATGATTTTTCCTGCCTTAGCTTCCAAAATGCTGGGATTACAGCCGTGTACCACCACACCTGTCATGGTTTCAAAATTTTATAATACCCCAGAAGTAAATTTTTTATTATTCCCATTTTATGGAAGAGGAAATTGAGACTCAGAGAGGTTAAATCTCTGGCTAAATCATATTTACATATATCAAATAGAAGAGCCAAGACATTATGCTTCTCTCTACTTTGGTAAACTGTTTGATTCTTAATTTTTAATACTTCTTCCACATTCTATTTTCTGAAGAAGGTGAGTCCAGAGCACAAGTACTCAAGGAAGAGCATAAACCTAATCTTTTTTTATTGCCACTTTCCTAGATAGTGACATTGAGTAAGGTATTTATTTCAAACTGCTGTTGAGTGTGTATGTTTAACCTCAAAGAAATTGCCTCCCTCCCCAACTTTAATAAAATAAGATGCTTTCTTTGGTCATGGACTTTGTGATCTTAGGTGGCATAGGCTTGGAACACATGACTAGATAAGGTCTGCGTAATCATTGTGTAACTCTGTATCAGAGATTATGAAGGAATTTTTTTATTAGTGACTTCCTCAGAATTTTTTCTCTTACTCAAGTATAATGACTTAAAATATTTTACCTCAAAGATACCAAGGATATTTATTTTTCTCTTCTCTGTCGTAGGCTCTTGGATTTTTCTTAGCAGTCTTTATTTTTTTAAGATAAAAGAATTCATTCCTATCTTGACAGTCAGCCTTTTTTTTTTTTCCCTAAAAAGATGTTTTTATTAGCTAGTCTACCCACATATTGCTATACTAAATGTAGCACCAGTTCCCTTCCCTGTTTAGCTGCCTTTGGTCTCTTTAACCTTTAGTCTGTTACCTGTACTGTTAGGCCTTCTGCTAAAATGGCAGCCTTCTAATTGGAGCCAGAGATGCTGATGCTTTAAAATAAAAAATAATTCTTGAGCATTTACCTTTTGCATGGTGTTTTATGTGTTTATTTTTTAATTAATAAGAGTTGTATGCATTTATGTATAACTTATTAAAAATATCTATTCATTTTGTAATGGCTCAGTTGAGCTAATTAACATATACATTATCTCACACAATAATACACACTCACACACACATTGGTGAGAACGTTTGGTATCTACTGCATAGTGATTTTAGAAAACCTAATAAATAATGATTTACTTTTTTTTTTGTAGTGAAACTGTACAAAAATATCTCTCATATTTTCCTTATTTATCTATTGGTTGACATCTATATTGCTTCTAGTACTGACTATTGGGAATGACAGAATGAATTTAAGAGTGAAGAAGTTTCAGCATTACTGATTTCATTTCCTTTGCATATATACCTTGTATAATGATTGCTGATCTTATGGTAGTTATGTTTTTAATATTCTGGGGATCATTTGCATTATTTTACACAATGTTTGTAGTAGTTAACATTCTCCCAAACACTGTACAAGGTTCCCTTGTTCCCATATCTTTGCCACTACTTACCACTCATCTTCTTGCACTGATGGGGATTGAGTCCAGGGCTTTGAGCCCATCAGGCAAGTGTTCCACCAATGAGCTGTACCTCTGGCCTTCATCTTCTTGATAATAGCTATTCTAGCAGATAAGATTTCACTGTGGTTTCAGTTTTCATTGATCTGATGATTAGTGGCAATAAACATTGTTTTCATATAGTTACCAGCCATTTATACATCGTCTTTTGAGACAGGACTGTTAAAGTCCTTTCATCATTTTAAAATTGGATTGTTTTTTAGATTGAATTCCTTTTGAATACTAACCTCATATCAGATGGAAGATTCTCTATTCCTGCCTTTTCACTTTGTTTTTTTCTTGCCTAATCTCATTTGCCTAATTTTCTTCTGTTTCCTTTGCTTTTGGAGTCACCTTGTATCACTGTCTAGACCAACATCATGGGGCTTTTTTCTATGTTCTATGAAGTAATAGTTTCATTGTTTCTTTAATTTTTAAATCTTATGCTTAGTAATTAATCTAGTTTGAATTGACTTTTAAAATTAAATTTGCTTGTTCAAAGTGTATGTGTGTGTATATGTGTGTGTATATATGTGTGTGGTGTGTGTGTATGTGTGTGTATATGTGTGTGGTGTATGTGTATATGTGTGTGTGTATATATGTGTGTGTATATATGTGTGTATGTGTGTGTGTATATATGTGTGTGGTGTGTGTGTATGTGTGTGTATATGTGTGTGTGTATATATATGTGTGGTGTATGTGTATATGTGTGTGTGTATATGTGTGTGTGTATATATGTGTGTGGTGTGTGTGTATGTGTGTGTATATGTGTGTGGTGTATGTGTATATGTGTGTGTGTATGTATGTGTGTGTGTATATATATGTGTGTATGTGTGTGTATATATGTGTGTGGTGTGTGTATGTGTGTGTGTATATATATGTGTGTGTATATATATGTGTGGTGTATGTGTATATGTGTGTGTGTATATATGTGTGTGTGTATATATGTGTGTGGTGTGTGTGTATGTGTGTGTATATGTGTGTGGTGTATGTGTATATGTGTGTGTGTGTGTATATATGTGTATGTGTATATGTGTGGTGTGTGTGTGTACATGCCATAGCGTAGATGTGGCCATCAGAGGGCAACCTGTGGGAGCTGGTTTTTTCCTTCTGCTGTATGTGTCCCAGGGGCTGAATTCAGGCCATCAGGCTTTACAACAAGCACTTCAAACCACTGTACTGTCTTGCTGGCCCTGAATTGACTTTTATATATGGTATAAAAGCTAAGGATTGAATTTCTTCTTTATCTGGATATCTAGTTTTCTAGCCACATATTGAGGAGATTAACTTTCTCCCATCCCATGTTTTTGGCATCTTTGTTGAAAATGAGAGAATAAATGAGTGAATTTATTTCTGGGTCCTTTATCTGGCTCCATTGATAGATGTGTCTATTTTAATCCCTAAGTTGGCTGTTTGGTTTCTAGAGTTTTGTTCAAGTTAAGTTGTGTGATGCTTAAAGCCCTAGCCTTTTTTTCCCCTCAGAATTTCTTTGGATATTTGTTTTGGGGTCTTTTCTTAGTTCCATATGAAGTTTAGGATTTGTTTTTCTGTTTCTATGAAAACTATTATGAACTTGGAATGGAATATGGGACCACAAGAACCACCCTAGAGGTGTACTTCAAGAATCAACCTGGCACTGGGTAGGTCTGAAGCAGTGTGTATAGGAAGCAAAGCAGTGAGTGGGTGAGGGCAGGGTTGCTGACCTGGCTGTGATTTACCTGAAACTTGCAGTGGGTCTGAAATCTGGGACCACAAGGGTTGAGCTGTATTGAGTTGTTCCTTGGCACAGGCCAACATAGAGGCAGAGGTCTAGCCTAGTGGCAAAAGTGGTGTGAAATCTGAAATTATTGATACCAGTTTAGCGTAGAACAATGGTTCTCAACCTGTGGGTCACAACCCCTTTGGCAATCTAGTGACCCTTTCACAGGGGTCATATATTAGATATTATATCTATCAGATATTTACATTATCATTAACAGCAGTATCAAAAGTACAGTTATGAAGTAGCAACAAAACTAATTTTATGGCTGGGGTCTCCACAACATGAGGAACTGTATTAAAGGGTCACAGCATTAGGAAGGTTGAGAATCACTAGCCTACAGTCCGAGTCTATGGGTCTGGCCTGTTGCTAGAACAGCCCAAAGATTGTTTTCTTGATGTTTAGTTTTTAAGCAGTATGTTTGAAATATTAATCTTTTATCAGATGTATAAGTGGTAATTATTTTCCCTCATTCTCTAGGCTGGAATGATGGTGTCCTTGTAAAAGGATTTTTCCTTTCTTTTTTAAACTTCCCATTTATTTTTATTTTATATGCATTTGTGTTTTGCCTATATGTATGGGTGAGGATGCTAGATCCCCTGAACTATAGTTGTGAGCTGCCATGTGGGTGCTGGGATTCGAGCCCAGGTACTCTAGAAGAACAGTCAGTGTTCTTAACTGCTGAGCCATCTCTTCAGCTTCTGTAAAAAAGATTTCTTAAGAGATGAAGTTAAATTAGTGTTTGTGATTGCACTGTAGAAGATAGAATTAACTTGAGAATTGAATGAAGAAATTTGGATTTTTTCCCCCTTTAAGCAAGGATAAAATAGTCATGGAATAATTGTGACTAAGAAAATTGTATTTCTTGTAATGGAAGCTGTTTGGATTTTGGTTGTTCTTTTAAATTTGGTTTTGATTTCAGGGGGATTTTTCAGGGCAGGATGGTGTATGGAAGGTAGTGGGGAGATGGATGAATTAGGATCCATAAACAATCACTAAAAGTTAAACAAGAAAATCGTATTTGATAATTTAGGAAGATTTATGTCATGGCACATTAACATATAGGATAGACTAGAACAGTGAGTGATATCCATGCCTTTCTACAGAAGGACCAAAGAGAGGCTCTTGAAGGAATTCAGGAGTGAGAAAGGATTGATTATATTAGTGAATCAGGGGTAGGAAGAAGGGGATTTGTTGCAAAGGAAAATAGACTGGAAATGAACACAAAGGGGAAGCCGTTATATATTCCTTTATGAAAAAAAATTTGAACAAACTCCCTATAAACTGAGGGATGAGTAATATAGATGTAAAACAGGCATCACTTGTAAAACATTCAGTAAATGAGTAATAATGTTTTAGTTCTTTTTGTCTTACCTGGAATTGTATCTTTCTTCCCTACTCCTCTTAGAGTTTTTCATTTTCCTTGCCTGGGACTCCTCATTCTTTTTGACTTCATTCATTCATTCATTCATTCATTTATTTTTTATTTTATTGTGAACAAAGAAGTCACACTTTCTATCCTTGTATATCGTTATTCAAGGTCCCTTCCCCCTCCCACCACATCGGGTCATTCTCTCTTCTCCACAACTCCCCATCCCCTCCCTGGGCAGGCAGCAGGCAGTCCCAAGGTCCCGCTGCTCCAATATTGCTTAGTTCAGCCTCCACTCCTGGCAGATGCAGTTTTCTCCCCACAACCTCAAGACTGAGTCAACTGTTCCTCTAGGGGGAGTGGGATCCAAGGAGTCAGTCCAGGGTGTTTCTGATCCCAAGCTGTTCAGTGGTTGTGGTTTGCAGCTTGGGCATGCTTGGCTTTTTTCTTGTTTGTTTGTTGGTTTGTTTGTTTAGAGTCCACTAATGAGTGAGTATATCCCCTGCTTATCTTTCTGGGTTTGTGATACTTCGCTCAGGAGGATATTCTCCAAATGCAACCATTTTCCTGCAAATTTTAGGATATCATTTTTTCTTATTGCTGAGTAGTACTCCATTGTGTAGATGTACCACAGTTTGTTAATCCATTCTTCAGTTGAGGGACATCTAGGTTGTTTTCAGGATCTTGGTATTACAAATAACTCTGCTGTGAACATAGTTGAGCTAATGCCTTTGGAGTGTGACTGTGCATCTTTAGGATATACACCCAGAAGTGGTATTGCTGGGTCCTTGGGGAGATTGATTCTCAGTTTTCTGAGAAACAACCATGCTGCGTTCCAAAGTGGCTAACAAGCTTACACTCCCACCAACAATGGAGGGGTGTTCCCCTTGCTCCTTATCCTCTCCAGCATAGGCTGTCCTCTGTGTCTTTTATCTTAGCTAATCTAACAGGTGTCAGGTGGTATCTCAAAGTTGTTTTGATTTGCATTTCTCTGATGGCTAAAGATGTTGAGCACTTTTTCAGGTGCCTTTCAGCCATTCATAGTTCTTCTGCTGAGAATTCCCTTTTTAGATCTGAACCCCATTTTTTGATTGGGTTATTCAAGGTTTTGGGCTCTAGATTCTTGAGTTCTTTATATATCTTAGAGATCAGTTCTCTATCACTTGTAGGGTTGGTGAAAATCTTTTCCCATTCTGTAGGCTGTCGTTTTGTCCTATTGACAGTGTCCTTGGCTTTACAGAAGCTTCTCAGTTTCAGGAGATCCCACTTATTGATTGTTGGTCTTAGTGTCTGTGCCACTGATGTTATATTTAGGAAGTGGTCACCTGTGCCAATTCGTAGAAGTGTATTTCCCACGTTCTTTTCTATCAAGTTTAAAGTGGCTGGGTTTATTTTGAGGTCTTTGATCCACTTGGATTTGAGTTGTCCTCTTTTCTTATGAACCATTTCTCAAATGGCTGAAATCAGAACATTTGATAGTTGAGGACAGTGTTACAAAATGTTTCTACTTGACAATCCTTAGACTTCAAGAGAGATTCTGGAAGCCATGAGGTAAGACAGTTGAATGAACAGAACTCTGGTCTGCAAAATCTCTCTTCGTATTTGGGAAAATGTCTATTATACACGAACAACTAATATATTAAATTATTGTAAGATAAGTGCCGAATTAATTGAATAAAACTCCCCTTTTCCAGTATTGGTGTGTGAATAGAGAAAATAGTTTTGTATTTGAGATACCCTCTATACAGACATGCAATATAATTTTGTTTTATGTGTGTACATAAATCTTGTTATATGAGAAATTTTTTCATATCTAATTTTTTTAAATTTTTTTATTATGAATAAAGAAGTCACATTTTGTATCCTTGTATATCTTTATTCAAGGCCCCTTCCCACTCTACATCCGGCCATTCTCTCTTCTCCACATTCCCCCCCGCCCAATATTGCTTAGTTCAGCCTCCACTCCTGGCAAATCCAGTTTTCTCACTTCAACATCAAGACAGTCAGGTGTTCCTCTTTCCTAGTTTTCCTGCAATTATATGTTCTTATCTGTATATAGGGACTCGGTAGTGATTGTTACAGTTAGTTGTCATTATTATTTGATTATTTTTATTGTTAATGAGTTGATTAAGCATTTGATATGAGTTAAATATTGTGATAATGTTATAACACTATTAAATTTTCATGACTATCTTTTAATGTGGAAGCTATTTTTATGATTGTACAAATGAAGACACTTGGGCTCAGAGATATGGAGTGACTTGTTCAAGGTTATATAGCTAATTTGTAGTAGAGGTAGGTCAGGAACTTGTAACATTGGACACGAAATTCTAATATATTTGGTTAAGTACTTCCAAGTGTATCACTAATAGGTACAGATGTATAGGTAGCATAAATTTTATTACCTACAAACCATAGTGTAATATTGTATCTTTCAAAGAGAAATCTGGTTTATAGACAAGGAATTATTTACAGAATGTTTAATATCATGTTTCCAGGTGTTTATCATTTTGTTGCATAGCAAGAGTATTTAAGTAAGTCAGTGATTAATTGTAATGAATCACTCTGACATACTTTAAATTTATGTTTTTAATTAAATTTTTTTACACAATATATTATGATCGCTCTCCTAATTTCTCCAAGATCCTCTCAACTGCTCCACCTACCAATTTTATGTTCTTTCAGTCTGTCACTTAAAAATAAACAAATAGAAACAAAAAGAGGAAACATAGCCCCTCCCAACCTGAAAAATCAAAACAAACAAGTAGAAGATCAATAAGACAAAAAATGTCAAATAAAGTATAAAGAGACAACAGGTCACTTGAGCTCATTTTGTGTTGGCTTCTATTTTTGGGCATTGCCCTGAAGTGTGATTGATATGCCTGGTGAAACTCAACCAGAGAAAAGGGATTTTTCCTTTGCCAGCCAATATCAGTTGCAGTTAGCTGTTTGGATAGGTTGCACCCAGTGTTTACTTTCCCCTTTCAGTACTGGGACCTCCTTCTGGCTTGATTTGTGCAAGTCTTGTGTGTGTTGTTACAATCTATGTGCGTTCATATGTGTATCAATTGTGCTGGGTCTGGAAGACACTGTTTCCTTGGAGTCATTTATTGCTTCTGGCTCTTACAGTCTGTTTACTCCCTCTTCCTCATAGATCCCTGAGCCTTGAGGGGAGGGGTATGCTGAAGACATCTTATTTAGGACTTAGTGCTCCAAAGTCTCTCATCTCTGCCCATTGCCCAGTTGTGAATCTCTGTGTTTATTCCCATTTACTGCAAGAAGCAGCTTCTCTGATGTGTGTTGAGTGACAATTGATCTGTGGGCATAGCAGTATGTCATTAGGAGTCATTTTATTGCTATGTTTTTGTAGCAGATTAGTGATAGGTTTCTCCTTGGTTTCTTGGACACTTTATCAATACCAGTTATGAATTCCATCTCCTTGAATGGTCCTGATTTTCAACAAAGTAGTTAGTTACTCCCATAGTATTTGTGCCACTATTGCACCAGTATATTTTGAAGGCAGGTCACTGTTGTAAGTTACAGGGTTTGTTTCTGGTAATTGATATTGATGATTACTTTTCTCCTCTTATAGCATGCAGAGTGCTTTCCAGTATCATGAACAATAGTCAGTAGGGGTGAAGCTTTTAGTTGGGTGCCAGCTTGACCTTTTTTGAGTTCAATGACATAAGTGAGCATTGTCTTTTGCAGTAGGCCCTTACCATAAAGCTGTGGAGAGTAGCCAGTAATCTTGACAATAGCCTGCGATGTTTAAAGATTCCATGGAACCTCTTTGGCTGGCCAATGACTGAGTAAGATGTAACCCATTTCGGGCACTGGAGGTTTTACTTGGTGGCACAAGGTGTCTAGTTGGGACATTGTCTTCCCTATTTTGTGACTCCATTTTGATTCTCTTCTTATATGTACACATCTTAGGATCCTTCTACAGTAGGAGGTTTCTTGTAGTTTTTCTTTCTTTTTTTCTTTCTTTCTTTTTTTTTTTTTTTTTAAAAAAAAACTTTATTTATTTGCCTTGGTGTTTGCCTGGAACTGGAACTACAGACAGTTGTTAGCTGCCATGTGGGTGCTGGGAATCGAACCCGGGTCCTCTGGAAGAGCAGACGGTGCTCTTAACCACTGAGCCATCTCTCCAGCCTCTTGTAGTTTTTCAAATGGCCTTTGGTGTTAGTTGGCCCTTTCAACATTCCTTCCTTTATCTTTCTCTCCCATTCTTTCCTCTATTAATCCTCCTATTCTAGTTTTCCCCTTTATCTCTCCATAACACTACATTTTATTTCCCCTTTCTTGGGAGATCATTTGCTCCCCCAAATCCCTTGCTATGTACCTAGCCTCTCTGGTGATTTGGGCTGTAGTCCATACTTTGTAAGCTTAAAAGCTAACATCCACATATATGAGAAAACATACACCATTGATTCTTTTGGGTCTGGAATATTTAACTGAGGATGATTCTTTCCAGTATCATCTGTTTAGCTGTGAATTTAATAACTTCATTTTAAAAGATGAATATTATTCTACTGTGTAAATGTATTATATTTTTATTATTCACTCATGAGTTGATGGATATCTAGGCTGTTTTTTTTTATTATGAATAAAGAGGTCACATTTTCTATCCCTATACATCCTTAATCAAGGTCCTTTCCCCCTCCCACCACATCAGGTCATTCTTTCTTCTCCACATCTCCCCATCCCCCCATGGGCAGACGATCCCAAGGTCCCAAGGTCCCAATATTGTTTAGTTAAACCTCCACTCCTGGCAAATCCAGTGTTCTCCCCCAACATCAAACTGAGTCAGGTGTTCCTCTAGGGGGAGTGGAATCCAAGGGGTCAGTCCAGGGTGTTTCTGATCCCAAGCTGTTCAGTGGTTGTGGTTTGCAGCTTGGACATGCTTTGCTTTGTTTTGTTTTGTTTTGTTTTGTTTTGTTTTGTTTTGTTTTGTTTTGTTTTGTTTACAGTCCACTAATGAGTGAGTACATCCCCCACTTATCTTTCTGAGTTTGTGATACCTTGCTAGGAGAATATTCTCCAAATCCATCCATTTGCCTGCAGATTTTAGGATATCATTAGTACTCCATTGTGTAGATGTACCACAGTTTGTTAATCCATTCTTCAGTTGAGGGGCATCTAGGTTGTTTCCAGGTTCTTGCTATTACAAATAATGCTGCTATGAACATAGTTAAGCTAATGCCTGCGCTGTGCCCAATCCCGTCCAGCAGGAAAAGACACAGCACCAGGATTCTTCTGTGGTAATTGACCAGGTCCTTTATTGTTACAGATACTTCTTGCAGTAGTAGCCCCTTGCAGTAGTTCTTCTTTCTCTCTCCCAACCTGTGCAGCCAGTTTTAAGCTCAAGTCCTTCACTCAGCTAATGCCGCGTGGGCCTTCACCATAGGGCCACGCACACGGAAGCAAGCTAGTCAATTCAGCACATCCCATGGATGGAGTTAATTATTACTAGAAGCATTCGCCATCAGGAAGGCGGGGAACAGGAGCCAGCGCCATCTTTAAGGTGCGG